>QANX01002268.1:6494-201460 GCA_003254975.1 Ochetophila trinervis | reverse complement strand
ATATATATATACTTGTAAAGATTATTTAATCGCAAAATATATTTCTTAATAATATAATCTTTGAATATATTTCCAAACTATAAAATATATGTATATATTCATGCATTTACATATATATAAATATATATATATGTGTTCCCACTCACAGATTCGCCGCGTTGACGTCTATCCACGGTTGGTCGCTCCTTGTCGTTCGACCGGAGTAGTTCCTTCCTCTAAAATACAATAAAATAATATTACTAATTATTTCATTACCATAATGTAAAATAAACCTCCTTTTTATTACTTATTTTCATACTTAGGCAATTTTTTCCTTATTAACATAGGTTTATTAATTATATTTTTACCCAAATAATTTTAGATATTAATACCTAAATTTTTATTCTTAACTTTCATTACAATAAATTTTCCAACTAAATTTATATCATCATACACCTCAATTTTCCAATTAAAATTACTATCTCTCAACCAAATAATTTTCAAAGGTTAACAACTTAATCTAATACTTACAATTCATCATCTAATTCACCAAAATTAATTCAAACTCATTTTCTATCACCCTACATTCAAGTATTTCAACAAATCTATATAATCTCTAATAAACTACATACTCAAATCTTCCACATTCCTTTCAAATCTCTCTACTATCATTATCATCATCCACATTAACAATTATTTCTAACATATCATAATATCCTCATCAAAACACCACATTACATTTCAATAATTCCACTCATCTTCCCCTCTCAAACTCTAGATCATAAAAGCACCTTAATATATAATAGAAACAAGTGTAAAAGAGATGTTTATCTTCAATTTCAAGCCAAATACTCTAATTTTTCCAGAAATCCGAAAATACCATTGGTGTCCCTTGTTGACATCTCTTCAAAGTTAGCTTACTAAACTCACATTCAAAGCTTGGGTTTTGTAAAGGGGAGGAATGTGAAGCTTTTGGTACTAAGATTCCGGCGAGAGGTGGCCGGAATCTCTCAAAATCCGGTGAGGAAGAAATTCGGGTAAATCTTCAAAACTCACACCTAGAGTAGTTTTTGGTTAAAACAAACATTACCAAAGTGTTTAAAAGGCCCAAAAACCTATGGGTAACCTATTCCTAAAGTTGATTTGGAAGAGAAATGAAGAAATTTGAAGCTTTCTCTCTCTAACTCACATTCGGCACTCACAGGGGAGAGAAAATGGCTGTCTGCTGCGGGAGGAAGAAGGCTGAGGCCTTAATTCATATATTTGTTTTTTTTTTCCAATTTTGCCCTTCTCTCAATAACACATAACCATTTAACTACAAGGGCAAAACGGTCATTTGGCAATTTTCATTATATTTTATTTTATTTTCTCATTTTTATTTTTACTTTCATTTTTAATCTTATTTTCCTTTTACACTAATTCAAATTAAAATCACTAATACATATATTTTGGTTCTAAATCTTTATTTCCTTAAATTAAATTTTAAAATTAACAATATTTATTTCACTAATAAATATTTTCCTTATATCATTAGTGTTATTAACTATATTATTAACCATAATTAATCTCTAATTATTTTGCTAATCATACCTTAAGTTTTTAGGATGTTACAGTATCCATTCTACAACCTGCAAGACATTTTAATTTTTTATTAGTAAAATAATAACCATTATTAAACAAAGTACATGATGCCAAAAATAGAAGTTGGTTATAGTTTAACTGTTAGAATTTTGGCTAAGAGTTTCAACTAAGACAAAAGAGGAAGAAGAAGAAAAAAACAACACTTGAAAGTCTGAAAGTTTTTTCAGCATTTTCATACAATCGGTTACAATAAAGTAAAGCTGAAAATACAAATTTAAACCAATTTTACATGAACAGTGGTAGGCATGCTTTCTCTACCTAACATGTTTAGCCAATTAATGCCACTCACTTCACTCATTTCAGTCTCCAAAATATCTCACAATTCAACCCTTAATTACATGACAACACATCTATACATAACCAAAGTAAAAATAGACAAATCAATTACTTCAAGTAACTTTACACTTTAACTCAGCCAAAATAAACTAATTTTTTTGCAGTTTCCATTCCCTTTCTTTGCCAGCTACATTTCCACTCCACAAAACCAAGCTTCATGCTTTCATTCAACACAAAACATGTTCACTAAAAATGCCAACATTCTAACATTAATCTTTTAAACTATCAAATGCTTTTATTGTATATCCCAAAATACTAAAAACATTTGTATATATTGTTAGAAAAATGAGGCCAAGAGTTTCATCCAAAGAAGAGAAGAAGAGAAAGAAAAAGAAAACACAAAGTGATATGTTCTATCCGGCCAAAAGACCTCTCCTTTGGCCAACGACAATAGCAAAGCTAAAAATACAAGCATAAATACACAACGAGCTTGAACAGAAAAGTGGTTAGCTTTCACCTAATCTGTCCAACACTTTACCTCTACATGTGGCTGCCATATTTCTATTCTTACAAAGTCATACCTCACACCAAAATATCACACATTTCTAGTGGTTCTATCATAACCAAACTAATTTACTCTAAACTAAACTACCACAACAATTTGGTTACTTTAACTATGAGTACCCTTACACCATTTTAATTCCTAAAATACATTACAAAAATACATTTATCAAACAATAATATACTAACTAAAAATGCCACAGTCCAACACTCTCCCTTGGCATTTTTAGAATAGACATTTGGTGCTCCATTTTCTTCACAAGATGTCCACTTCTCTTTGTTGGATTCAAGCTTTTCAATTCTTCTCTCTTGACTCTTTGATGTCTCCCCATTTCAATAACTTGAGATATATGTTTGCTTTTTATGGTTTTCCATCAAGACCGTCCTAACATGAGAATTCCTATATATATAATGGTTAAGATAGTACTTGCCTGGCAATGTTTTCTCCATGTTGCAAGGTGAAGAATTGAATTGCCAAGTTCATCCTTCATATTCAAGATCTCAATTTTCTTCATTTCTCTCACCCAATTCACCATCAAGTTTGTTGCTTCAAATTGGTTGTTCTTAGCAGAAAGGTGCAAAGTTGTTTCTTTCTGTACATTCACATCATGAACAGACTCGGGACAAGCTAATAGCATTTCTTCAATGATGTCTACCCTCCCTCTGCTTGCAGCGTAATGAAGAGGAGTCCATTTGTTTCTTCCCTCTAAATGGCAGAGTTTCGGGTCAACTTTCAGCAGCTCCCTCACAATCTCAAAGTGTCCAATTGCAGAGGCCAAGTGCAAGGGACTAAAACCATCCTTATTTACTTCTTTGGAAAAGCTGTGTTTCAGCCTTAAAATCTCCTTGACAAAGTCAACATGGCCGGCTGTGGAAGAGACATGTAGAGGATTTTCTTCTGAAGTTAGAGCAATGGTATGGAGCATATAAGGATTTTCTGCAAGCAAGCTGTGTAAAAGTTTGATATTTCCAGTCTGAGCAGCCTCAAACAGCCTTTTGTCCATCCTAAAAGGGAAACTTTAAGATATTTTCACATAGATAAGGTTGATTAAATTATTCATATGGTGTAGAAGGAGGCGTGTGACATGACTGATGAGAGCTTGGTTTACAAGTACCAGAAAGTCTTACTGCTTTTTTTACTTTTGATACATTTAGATTCTTACTTGTCTTACTCTTACCATTTAAAAGTGTTGGAATTTTGGCTAAGAGTTTCAACTAAAACAAAAGAGGAAGAAGAAGAAGAAGAAACAACATTCAAAAGTCTGGAAAAAATTCTAGCATATTCATATATACAGTTTTTTTGCACAAAATAAAGCTGAAAATACAAATTTAAACCAATTTTACATGAACAGTGGTAGGCATGCTGCCCCTACCTAATCTGTCCAGACCATGTGGCCAATTAATGCCACTCACTTCACTCATTTCACTCCCCAAAATATCTCACAATTTAGCTTTTACATGGAACTAAACTTACTTAAATATAACCAAACTAAATACACAAATTGGTTACTTCAAATATTAAAAAACTAAACCAAAATAATTTCAATGTTTGCAGCCTTTCTCTTCTCCATGTCCGGCTGCATTTCCACTCCACAAAACCAAGCTTCATGCTTTCATTCAACACAAAACATGTTCACTAAAAATGCCACCATTCTAACACTCCCCCTGGCATTTTTAGGGCCAACAAACTAACACTTATTTTAAGGTAGTTCTTGTTTCACAAATACATCACATATTGGTGATGACTTCTATCCAGCCACCTTCCACACACAATTGACATTTGAAATAGAGGTCACATGCCTCTTCTTCTTCACATTATCATCTACAATAGAGATTTCAAAACCCTTCACACAAACAAATGAATTTTCAGTAACTTCAAGAGCTTTATCAACCTCAACATCTCCATGAAGCTTCTCATCTTCATTCACATGTACACATAAATTAAAATTTGGATTGTTAGCACTATAATCTGCCACAGAAGTCTTCTCCTTCTCTTTCTCAGCTCCTCCATTGCCTTTACAATCCCCAACAAAGCTCAATTTGTCCAATGCCTTCTCATGTTCACGAGATGTCCATGTCCACTTTTTCTTGGCTCTTTGAGGTCTCCTTTGTTTTAGTCACTTTGGAAGCATCCTCTTGGCCACAAAAATTGTTCACAATATGACCATGCTCACCATGGCTTTGCTCCTTTTCATCCGAACCAGTCAAGGCACCCAAATCATCATCCATAAATTCAAAAACAAAGATTTTGTCTCTCATGGAGACCTCAAACACCTCACAGCCTTTTTGGTCAAATATTTTGCAAGATTCATCATAAAAATTTAAGGAATAATTCATCTCCACCATTTGGCCAACACTTAGCAAATTCACACTCAAACTTGGCACAAACAACACATCACAAATCTGTTTTTTTCCTAAAGGTGTGTTCACAAGCACATCTCCTCTGCCACAAGCAACAATATGAGTACCATTTGCAAGCCTAACATTTTCAGATTTATTTTTGTCTAATTTGCAAAACAAAGTCTCTTCAAAGCACATATGATTTGAGCTTCACTATCCAAAATCCACATACATTTGCTTTTGCATTTGGTGAAGCAATTGGCAGCAAATGAAACCTCCTCTCTTGGCTTGTTCTCCATAGCTACATGTGCTTGAGCTCTTGGTTTGGCTTCTTTCTTCCTCATCTTGCACACTTTTTCAACATGACCATATATACTTTCCACAAAGCCAACATTTAACATATGGCCTAAACCAACAAAACTTTTTCAAATGTCCTTCTCTTTTACAATAGCAACAAGGATCATACCTTTTTTTCTTCTCCATCTTCTCCCCCTCATATCTAAATCTCCAAAAGTCTTGGAGCATTTCTCTTGGCCTTCTCTTCTTTTGATAATGAAACAACTTCCTCTCCTCCTTGTTTTGACACAAGGGCCTTCTCTACAAGATCTAAGACATGGATAAGGTAAGCTTTCACCTTCATGAACCAAACAACAACTTGTGATGAAGCCATTTAACTCTCAAGTTTTCTCTCAAACTCAACATATTTTCTCTCAACAAACAAACTGATCTTGCCTCAAACTTTAGCAAGCTTTACCCTCAAATTTTCACTCACAAGTCCTCACAAAGATCATTCAATGCTCTGATACCATGTTGGAATTTTGGCTAAGAGTTTCAACTAAAACAAAAGAGGAGGAAGAAGAAGAAACAACATTCAAAAGTCTGGAAAAAATTCTAGCATATTCAGATATTCAGTTTTTTTGTACAAAATAAAGCTGAAAATACAAATTTAAACCAATTTTACATGAACAGTGGTAGGCATGCTGCCCCTACCTAATCTGTCCAGACCATGTGGCCAATTAATGCCACTCACTTCACTCATTTCACTCCCCAAAATATCTCACAATTTAGCTTTTACATGGAACTAAACTTACTTAAATATAACCAAACTAAATACACAAATTGGTTACTTCAAATATTAAAAAACTAAACCAAAATAATTTCAATGTTTGCAGCCTTTCTCTTCTCCATGTCCGGCTGCATTACCACTTCACAAAACCAAGCTTCATGCTTTCTTTCAGCACAAAACATGTTCACTAAAAATGCCACCATTCTAACAAAAAGTCAATAACTCAATTTTGGGCAACCATTTGTCCAATAA
This sequence comes from Ochetophila trinervis, assembly GCA_003254975.1. Taxonomy (NCBI): domain Eukaryota; kingdom Viridiplantae; phylum Streptophyta; class Magnoliopsida; order Rosales; family Rhamnaceae; genus Ochetophila; species Ochetophila trinervis. The sequence continues at coordinate 195,345 of QANX01002268.1, read as the reverse complement.
CTCAATTTTGGGCACAAACTTTGAATATTCAATAACACACATACACACTGGTTCTCGTAAGATATATAATAATTCCAAAACTGGGTTCAAATGAATCTCTGCATCAGAATGTCAGCAGTTCTCTGATGGTTACTTAGAAGTTGCCTAAACAACTTGGCTAAATCTGGTATGGTAACTAGCAAAACTGATATAAATACAGTGAGGAACACTACCATGCTCTTTGGTGCCTAGAATTCAACTTTTCTCAATTTAGCTAAAACCCAATTATCTAGATGAAACAATTAAAGATCTGTCCATTTCTACCATAAAGATTCTTATGACTACCATTTCAGTAGCAAGTTTGCCAGTGTGGCTAACACAAGCATTAGCTTTGTTATGTTGCATTGCTTGCATTGGGAAGTTACTTATGAGAAGAAACAATTTCACTTGTGAGGATTCTTAAAAATTTCAATATATGCCAAGTAAAAAAAAAGACGCATAGTAAACATAATGCATCTGTTCCGACAAGCAAATGCAAGGCATCAAAACTACATATAGATACACAAATAATTCTAGTAACAGAGAGCATTTTCAAAATACTGGGTTTGAATGACTGTGTGTTTCAGATATTTCAGAAATCCTCTTACTATCTTTATGAGTCTCCCAACCAACTCATCTATAAATCCTACCAAAATTGGAAAGATTATCGAAAACAAAAGGAGGGGGAGCCACATGCTCTTCGGTGCCATGAAAGTAATTGCAGTGGTGTAGGTAATGTTGAGAGCAGCTATACAGACTTGAAACTCCCACCGGAATGGAAAATTGAAAATGAGGATGCTTATCACGTAAATAGACACTGAGAACCCAATTTGGTTGAAAACCATAAAAAGAAGATATGTAATTGAATCATAAGTACCCAAAATGGACCTCCCTGCTTCAGGTGAAGCATTTTTGGGACTCCCATTTAAGTCTGTGTCCTGCCAAACACCACCTGGAGGGTTGAGTCCAGCTTGAAATGTTGCAGTTGCTACTAATACAGCTATTACTAACAGTGCAGTTCGAGCATCGCTAGGAGAATCTCTACTCTTTTTGAACTTGAAATACTCCACCACATTACCTGCACAAAAATCTGATGTGGTTGGATCAGTTTCAAGTGGAGGTGTAGTACAAGACAGGCTCATCTCTTGCTCTCTTGCATCCTGCAACCTTTAGTATCTCTTCGATTTCTCTATCGCCTGCTTCACTTGGGAAAATTAGCAGAACATCCAAAGCTGTTAGACCACTCTGGTTTACAGCATTTACCAACCCACGTATTGCATTTGCTCCAGTATAGCTGCTCAGTATCTATTCTACAACCTGTGGCAATTTGTTGTTTAGCTTAACTAGTTCTATATTTTATTTTATCCTAACTAGTTCTAAAATACAGAAAAGATAAATTAGTCCACTTACAATTTCGTTTGGATGAATTTCGAACTAGAATATAATTTATTTGTTTTTCCACTTTTTCCATTAACATGCTAAAGTATGCCTAAGACTAAACTATATTTTTAGACAACAGTGACATGAACAGAGAGAGAAGAATGGTGATGAAAAGCAAATCACTTGTGTATTTTACTAAAGAGAGTGGAACCTTTTCTCTTTCTATGTTTTGTTTTGTTTCTATTTTTTCTGTCCTACTAAACATATTACTATATATTTCAAAAAAAAATTTGAATATATAATGGAACCCAAAAAAAAAATTTAGCAGTCTGGAAAGTAAAATATAAATGAACTCTGAGAAATATTTTGGTCATAGTCCGCGTATACGTAAGCATTTATTTATTATTATTTTTTAATCTTTGACTAAGACAAGTAGATATTGATCAAAACAGCAAATATCACGTTTCCAATTAATTATACAAAGAAATATATAAATATATAATAGCTTTGAAAAACAATGATGAAGATTGTACTTGCCTGATCGTGTTTTCTCCATGTTGCAAGGTGAAGAATAGTATTGCCAAGTTCATCTTTTATGTTGAAGATTTCATCTTTCTTCATTTCTCTGATCCATTTGGCTATGAAACGAATCGCTTCGAATTGGCTGTTCTTGACAGCAAGGTGCAAAGCAGTTTCTTTGTGCACATTCACATCTTCAATGCTCTCCGGACAAGCCAATAGCATTTCTCTAATGATGTCAACTCTCCCTCTGCTTGCTGCATAATGAAGAGCTGTCCATCTGTATCTTTCCTCTGACCTGCAGAGTTTCGGATCAAGTTTCAGCAGCTCTTTGACAACCTCAAAGTGCCCGATTGCCGATGCCAAATGCAAGGGGCTAAAACCATCCTTATTTACTTCTTCGGCGAAACTGGGTTTCAATCTTATCATGGGCAATGGAAGCGATGTTATTTATTTTGCATCCCCTCAAATCTCAGTTTCGTTAATTCTTATTTTAATTTTAAAAAATTGAGAAACTTACATTACATATAAAGATTGTTTCATTAAATAAGGATCAAAGATGTTATCATATATATATATATATATATATATTACAGGTTGACTAACATATATAGTTATATTGAAACAAAATCAAAATTTTTGAGACAGAGACTTTGTAGTGTTGGATGTTAAAATTTTAGTTGAATATAACATTTATTTCAGAGAAGAAATAGATAATTGCAAGCTCAGTTACTTCAGATTTATGATAAGTCCTTTAACCAGCTTTATAAGCAGCCTAATCAGCCAGGCTATACATGGTATTAGAGCTAGTACATTATGTGCATCTCTCAGAGAATCTCTACCACTTTTGAACTTGTAGTAATCTTCCATTTGATGCATTAGCACTCATACTAACTAACAATTGTACACCTGCAGTATAGATCAAGATGAGAGCTAGGAATTCACTGAAAAAATATGAAAAATAATTTGATATTAGAGTCTGATATCTTCGTTGCTTAGCATAAGCTTATTAACTTTTTTAAAGAAATCAAAAATTGATATGTTTTATCAATTTGTACTGACCAGCCATGACAGAGAGTTATCTAAAACTGCATTGGCATTGCAGGGAAAACCTTGATTATGAAAACAGAGCAATATATGCTAAGAGCATATTATTCCATTCCATATTAGAACACTCATATTTTTCTATTTCAATAATGCATTTATTCCAACCGAAAAATACAAAGCATGATAGCTAGTTACATAAACATACAAACTTATTATTGCTTGTAATTCTAAAACTGGGTTCAAATGAATATTTGATTCAGTTATATCAAAATTCCTCTGACTTTTCTTACAAGTCTCCGGACCAACTTAGCTATAAATGGTACCAACATTGGTAAGACTATTGAAAACACCATGAGGGGGAGCTGCACGCTCTTTGGTGCCATGAAAGTGATTGCAGTGGTGTATGTAAAATGGAGAGCAATTATACAAACTTCAAACTCTTACCGGAGCGGAAAATTGCATATGAGGATGCTTATGACGTAGATAGCCACCACGAACCCAGTAGTGTTGAAAAGCATAAAAGCCAGATATATAACTGAATCATAAGAACCCATAATGGATCTCCCTGCTTTGTGTGGTAATCCAGGTGTGCTTGTGTCCTGCCAAACAGTGCCTGGAGGGTTGACTCCAGCTTGAAATGTTGCTGTTGTTACTAATACCGCTATTACTAACAGTGCTGTTCGAGCATCGCTTGGCGAATCTCTGTCCCTTTTGAACTTGAAGTAGTTCACCAAATTATCTGCACAGAGATCTAATGTGGCGTTTGCTGGGGTTTGAATATTATCAGATATTTCAAATGTAGGTGCGGTAGAGAGGCTCGTGATCATATCTCTTGCTCTCTTAGCTCCTGCATTCCGAAGACTCTCATCGATTTCTCTGTCTCCTGCTTCGCTTGGGAAAATCAGTAGAACATCAAGAGCTGTCAGACCACTCTTGTTTACATCATTTACCAATCCACCTATTGCATTAGCTCCATTGTAACTGAGTATCCATTCTACAACCTGCAAGACATTTTCTTTTTGATTTTTTCATTAGTAAAAATGTAAAATAATAATCATTATTAAACAAAGTACATGATACCAAAAATAGAAGTTGGTTATAGTTTAACCTTTTAAACTATCAAATGATTTTATTGTATATCCCAAAATACTGAAAACACTTGTATATATGTTTGCCTTTTATGGTTTTCCATCAGGATCTTCCTGACATGAGAATTCCTATATATATATATAATGGTTAAGATAGTACTTGCCTGGCGATGTTTTCTCCATGTTGCAAGGTGAAGAATTGAGTTGCCAAGTTCATCCATCATATTCAAGATCTCAATTTTCTTCATTTCTCTCACCCATTTCACCATCAAGTTTGTTGCTTCAAATTGGCTGTTCTTAGCAGCAAGGTGCAAAACTGTTTCTTTCTGTGCATTCACATCATGAATACACTCGGGACAAGCTAACAGCATTTCTTCAATGATGTCTACCCTCCCTCTGCTTGCAGCGTAAAGAAGAGGAGTCCATTTGTTTCTTCCCTCTAAACGGCAGAGTTTCGGGTCAACTTTCAGCAGCTCCCTCACAATCTCAAAGTGTCCAATTGCAGAGGCCAAGTGCAAGGGACTAAAACCATCCTTATTTACTTCTTTGGAAAAGCTGGGTTTCAGCCTTAAAATCTCCTTGACAAAGTCAACATGGCCGGCTGTGGAAGAGACATGTAGAGGATTTTCTTCTGAAGTTAGAGAAATCGTATGGAGCATATAATGATTTTCTGCAAGCAAGCTGTGTAAAAATTTGATATTTCCAGTCTGAGCAGCCTCAAACAGCCTTCTGTCCATCCTACAAGGGAAACTTTAAGATATTTTCACATAAATAAGGTTGGTTAAATTATTCATATGATGTAGAAGGAGGTATGTGACATGACTGATGAGAGCTTGTTTACAAGTACCAGAAAGTCTTACTGCTTTTTTGACTTTGGATACATTTAGATTCTTACTTGTCGTTGGAGCTACGGTTTCAATTAAAATTTTTAAAAATATTTGTAGATTTTTTTTAATTATAGATTTTTGTGGACTTTAATATATTTTTTTAGACTTTATAAAAATATAGATAACTTTTATAAATTTTTTTTAATAACTTTTATAAAAAAATTATTTTTACTATTCAAGATTTATAAGTATTTCATATCTCTCTTTTTGGTTGCAATAAATTAATTATTGTCCTGAAACCTATTACCCCTCTATGTTGGCTACAGAATATATACATGCATACTTAGTGAGGTATATTCAATTAAAACTTTAAAAGACTTTTTTAAATTACAGACTTTCATAGATTTTAATAAATTTTTACAGAGTTTTTTAGAGTTTATAAAAGTATGCTTGATTTTGAATGACTTTTGTTGTTGCCTGATTTTCGTTACCTTAATGCCATACGATGCTTCACTGGCTGGATCTCGGATTTTGTCCCTAACTCTTGCGAGATAAGACGATGGCGTCAGACTGGGGGCCGGTAGTGTCACCAGCGTTCCCACTCCAATACCTAAGTCAGTTAAGGGGCTATTCCAAGAGACCTTCTTCAGGCTTCCCTCAGGTATCCCACTATGCAGCATACCTGAGTTCTGCGTAGAGGGGCTCTCCTGAAACCTGTCAAAGATGTGATGGAGACTGGTTTAGGGTTGTTCGCGAGTGTTTAGGGTTCAAATCTAAAAAAAAAAAACCGTTCCCTTCCCACTCACTTAACATTACCTTAAGTACCTCACTTCAATGGCTTGGATGCTAGGGCTATGAACCCTCATACGTTGGGATTGTGACACCTGGACTTAGAAATAAGGTAAATACTAAGCCAAGAACTATAGGCCAACGGGACTGACTTATTCCCCATCCAAGCCCACGCCACGCCTGGGCTTGCCCTCGGCCCTGCCTGACGGGCCGGGCTTTGCCTGTCCGTGATTGATGGGCCTCATCCACAGTGGTCTTTGTGAGAGTTAGAAGGGGCTTGGGAGGTTCTCTGACCCATATCCCAAAAATCCTCATAACAACTTTTATAAACTTTTTTTAAATGACTCTCATATACTTTGAACGAATTTTATAATTTTTTTTTTAATGACTTATAAATTTTGAACAACTTTCATAGACTTTTATGATTAAAATTTTTTATATTTTTTCACATAGTTATGAAAGATTTTTATATAGTTCTAACGATTTTCATTTTAAAAAAACGTTTTAGTATACTTTCATTAATTTTGAAATATAATAGAGACTTTAGAGCTGTATAATTATATTTTTTACATCAATAAAATATTTTTTTAAAGAATAAAAATATAAATTATATCAATAAAAAAGAATTATTTCGAAAATTATTTACCGAAATTCAATATTATTTTTATTTTTTATTATTTAAAAATATATTAGATATTATACTTTTCATATTTAGCAAAAGTAAATGAACATGAGAAAAAATAAAAATAAAATAGTCATTTAGGCCTTTTTTTTTAAGCAAATTACAGTTTTATTGCACTTTGTTATATTTATATATTAAAAATAAATCAAAAGTTGCATTTTTATAAAATAAAAAAAGAATTCCAAAATAAAAAATCCATAATTTTTTTGTTAGACTTTCGTTCCGGAGTAAAGAGGGAGATGAAGAGGGAGAAGAGAGATAAAGAGGAAAGAATTCCAAAATAATGTAAAATAATTTGAATCAATTAAAAAGTCTTTAAAAGTTTGCAAAAGTTTTGAGGGAGAATGAAAGATTTTTTATAAGCATAAACTTTCCATTTTTCACTAAAAAGTTTACAAAAAGCTTTTATTTATATAAGTCTTTAAAAGTTATTGACAATTTGAATACTTCATGACTTTATAAACTTTTAAAAAGTCTTAATTGAATACCTCATGACTTTTATAAACTTTTTAAAAGTTTTTAAAAGTCCACATTGAATACCCTGTGACTTTATAAAAAAATTTAAAAATTTGTATTGAATATACATAAACTTTTTAACTTTATAAAAGTCTTCCAAAGTTTTGATCGAATACTTTTGCCATTTAAAAGTCTATGACTCAATTTTGGGCAACCATTTGTCCAATAATTCAATTAAATATAAGCCACAAATTTTGAATATTTAATAATACACACACGTACACACTAGTTCTAGTAAGATATATAAAAATTACGAAGCTGGGTTCAAATGAATCTCTGCTACAGAATGTCAGCAGTTCTCTGATGGTACTTAGAAGTTGCCTAACCAACTTGGCTAAATCTGGTATGGTAACTAGCAGAACTGATATAAATACAGTGAGGAACACCACCGTGCTTTTTGGTGCTAGAATTTAACTCTTCTCAATTTAGCTAAAACCCAATTATCTTGATGAATCAATTAAAGCTCTGTCCATTTCTACCATAAAGATTTTTATGACTACCATTTCAGTAGCAGGATTGCCAGTATGGCTAACACAAGCATTAGCTTTGTTCTGTTGCATTGCTTGCATTGGGAAGTTATTTATGAGAAGGTGAAACAAATTCAATTGTGAGTATTCTAAAAAAATTTAATATATGCCAAGTAAAAAGAAAAATAGTAAACATAGTGCATTTGTTCCAACAAGCAAATACCTGGCATCAAAACGAGGTGCAAATAGATAAACAAATAATTCTAGTTACAGAGAGTATTTCCAAAATACTGGGTTTGAACGAATCTGTGTTTCAGATATTTCAGAAATCCTCTGACTATCTTTATAAGTCTCAGAACCAACACATTTATAAATCCTACTGAAATTCAAAAAAATGTCGAAAACACAATGAGGAGAAGCCACATGCTCCTCGGTGCCATGAAAGTAATTGCGGTGGTGCAGGCAAAGTTGAGAGCAGCTATACAGACTTGAAACTCCCACCGGAATGGAAAATTGGTAACGAGGATGCTTATCACGTAAATAGACACTGAGAATCCAATTTGGTTGAAAACCATAAAAAGAAGATATGTAATTGAATCATAAGTACCCAAAATGGATCTCCCTGCTTTATGTTAAGCATTTTTGGGACTCCCATTTAAGTGTGTGTCCTGCCAAACACCACCTGGAGGGTTGAGTTCAGCTTGAAATGTTGCAGTTGTTACTAATACTGCTATTACTAACAGTGCAGCTCGAGCATCGCTAGGAGAATCTCTACCCCTTTTGAACTTGAAATACTCCACCACATTATCTGCACAAAATTCTGGTGTGGTTGGATCAGTTTCAAGTGGAGGTGTAGTACAAGACAGGCTCATATCTCTTGCTCTCTTGCCTCATGCAACCTTTAGGATTTCTTCGATTTCTCTATCACTTGCTTCACTTGGGAAAATTAGCAGAACATCCAAAGCTGTTAGACCACTCTAGTTTACAGCATTTACCAACCCACCTATTGCATTTGCTCCAGTATAGCTGCTCAGTATCCATTCTACAAACTGTGGCAATTTGTTGTTTAGCTTAACTAGTTCTATATTTTATTTTATCCTAAAATACAGAAAAGGTGTTAGCCCCTTAGATGCATGGCATTCGGCCAAGGCATGGCACTCTTGCCTATGCCGAGGCAGTGAGTGGGGGTTTGCCTGTGGTGGGCACATCCCTTGGTTGAGCAAGGTAGCGTAGCCATGTTGGTGCATGGCATGGCATGGCATGGGCGGAGACCCAGCGTGCCACTATGGGGTTCGTGGATGCGAGGCAGGCAAACAGGTTGCTGCAAGGGCTTGTGCGCAGATATGCAGCGTGCATAGGCGAGGGGTGCAGCCAGGCAACGCAGCACAAGGGCATCGCTGGCGCTGGCGTGGGCTGTGCCTACGCGCAGCGCATGCCTACGTGCTGTGCTAAGGTTGTGCTGTTGCTTGCATGTTGTGGCGCCGAGGATGTGCAGCTCATGTGCGAGTGTGGCTTGTGTGCTAATGTGACTGAGGACCCATGCAGCCTATGTGCAGGTGTGGCCGAGGACCCGCGCAGCATGTGGGCTTGGTGTGGCCGAGTGGTCCCTTGCATGGCCTTGTGTGTGGGCATGTGCAGGCACCAAGGGTGCAGTGGATGGCGCGGCTCAGTGACATGGCTCAGTGGCTGGCAATGGTGCTGGGACTTGCTGGCTGCAATCCAAGGACAGGTGGCAGCCTTCCTACATTCTGGGCGGTTACAAAGAGGGGGCAGTCGATTACAAAAAGTGAGCTAGCCTTCCTACATTCTGGGCGGTTACAAAGAGTGGGCAGGCGGTTACAAGAAGTGGGCTAGCCTTCCTACATTCTAGGAGGAGTGGGCAGGCGGTTACAAGAATTGTCCTAGCAGCTGGGGTTGTCAGCTGCACTGTTTTGGCTATATAAGCTAGAGAGCCTAAGTTACCAAGCCATAGAGAGAGACATTGTGGTAACCATTGGCTGGTTTTCCTATTCTTATTGAGTGAAAGAAAAGGTTGAGGGAATTGCCCCGTAAACACTTGTGTTGGCTGTGTGTGTATGCTTGGCTGATTGTGGTTATCTTTGTGTTGTGTGTGCGTTGCTGGTTGCTTTGCATATACTATTGATTATTGAGTGTTGGCTGACTAAGGAGGGCTTCCTTAGGCCTTGCAGGTTCGAAAAATTTAGCCTCGGAATTTGACCCTGTAACAAAAGGTACATTAGTCCACTTACAATTTCATTTGGATGAATTTCCAACTAGAATATAATTTATTTGTTTTTCCACTTTTTCTATTAACATGCTAAAGTATGCCTAAGACTAAACTATATTTTTAGACAAGAGTGACATGAACAGAGAGAAAAGAATGGTGATGAAGAGTAAATCACTTATGTATTTTACTAAATAGAGTGGAACCTTTTCTCTTTCTATCTTTTATTTTGTTTCTATTTTTTCTGTCCTACTAAACATATTACTATATATTTAAAAAAAAAATTGATTATATAATGGGACCCAAAAATAAAAAGTAGTTTGAAAAGTAAAATATAAATGAACTCTCAGCAATATTTTGGTCATAGTGTTAGATTGTGGCATTTTTAGAGTAGACATTGTTGATGATTTTTGTGTTTAATGTATTTGTGATCAACATGGTGCAAGCTTACTCATAGTTGAAGTAACTAAATTTGTTATGTTAGTTTAGTTTAGAGTTTATTAGTTTAGTTGTGATAAAACTACTAGAAATGTAGGATATTTTTGTATTAAGGTATGGCTGAATTGGGGTGCAATTATACAAGCTACATGGTGAAAGAGTGGCTAGACAGTGGTTAGGTAGATGCAACATGATTTCCACTGTTCATAAAATATTACTTTTGTGTATTTATATTTTCTTTGTTAGCTTGTATTAATGGTTTAAGAACCAGTTGTATGAATGCTGGAAAATTTCCATACCTTTTGAGAGTTCTTCCCTTCTTCTTCCTTCCTTCCTCATTTGTTTAACTCTCAGCCAAATTCTAACATGGTATCAGAGCATTGAATGATCTTTGTGAGGACTTGTGAGTGTGAGATCTTGAGGGTAAAGCTTGCTCAAAGTTGAGGCAAGATTGTTGAGAGAAAACCCAAGAGTTGAGAGAAGCAAAAATCAATTTTCTGTTTTCAGAGTTGTCACAGCTTCATCACAAGTTTCTAGAGCAGTCCCTTGTGTCACAACAATGAGGAGATGAAGTTGTTTCATCACCAAAAGGAGAGAAGGCCTAGAGGAGTGCTTCAGAAAATGAAAGATCTAGATGTGAGGGGGAGAAGAAGAAGAATGATGAGTTGGATGACTTAAAAGGTTCGGTTAAACATAAGCTTTGTCATGAAGAGCTTGGTCATGTTGTGTACATTTCTTGTAGGCAAGAGGATGCTTCCAAGCTTCCAAATTTGATGAAAGAGGGAAGACATCAAAGGGCAATGTTAGAAGAATTGTTATACCACAAAGGACCAGGAAAGAGTTGAGATGGCAAGCTTGTGAACATGAGAAGGCATTGAACAAAATGAGTTTTTTTGAGGATTGGAAAGCAATGGAGGAGCTGCAAGGAGGAGAGACCTTACGTGGCAGCTTGTTAATTATGGTAACAATCCAATTTTTAAATTTGTGTTAGCAGGTGAACAAATTTGAGAAGCTTCATGGAGATGTTGCTGTCAAAGAGGCTCCAAAAGTTAGTGGAAATTCATTTATTTGTGGGCATGGTTCTTCCATGCAAATCAATGAAGATGTATTGAAGAAAAGAAGGCATGAAGCCTTCATTTTAAATGGTAAATTTGTGTGGAAAGTGGTTGGACAGAAGCCAGCAGAAAAATTAGTTTTTTTTTATTCGATTATGACCCTAAAAATGCCAAGTGGGAGTGTTAAATTGTGGCATTTTTAGAGTAGACATTGTTAATGATTTTTGTGTTTAATGTATTTGTGATTAACATGGTGTAAGGTTACTCATAATTGAAGTAACTAAATTGTTGGGTTAGTTTAGTTTAGAGTTAGTTAGTTTGGTTGTGATAAAACCACTAAAAATGTGGGATATTTTTGTATTAAGGTATGGTTGAATTAGGGTGCAATTATGCAAGCTACATGGTGAAAGAGTGGCTAGACAGTGGTTAGATAGATGCAACATGATTCCCACTGTTCATAGAATATTGCTTTTGTGTATTTATATTTTTTTTGTTAGCTTGTAATGGTTGAAGAGCCAGTTGTATGAATGCTGAAAAATTTCCAGACCTTTTGAGAGTTCTTCCCTTCTTCTTCTTTCCTTCCTTATTTGTTTAATTCTCAGCCAAATTCTAACCGTCCGCGTATATGTAAGCATTTATTTATTATTATTTTTTAATCTTTGACTAAGATAAGTAGATATTGATCAAAACAGCAAATATCACGTTTCCAATTAATTATACAAAGAAATATATAAAAATATAATAGCTTTAAATTAATTAGATTAATATGGTTCAATATAGGAAAAACAATGATGAAGATTGTACTTGCCTGATGGTGTTTTCTTCATGTTGCAAGGTGAAGAATAGTATTGCCAAGTTCATCTTTCATGTTGAAGATTTCATCTTTCTTCATTTCTCTGATCCATTTGGCGATGAAATGAATCGCTTCGAATTGGCTGTTCTTGACAGCAAGGTGCAAAGCAGTTTCTTTGTACACATTGACATCTTCAATGCTCTCAGGACACATCTTCAATGCTCTCAGGACAAGCCAATAGCATTTCTCTATTGATGTCAACTCTCCCTCTGCTTGCTGCATAATGAAGAGCTGTCCATCTGTATCATTCATCTGACCTGCAGAGTTTCGGATCAAGTTTCAGCAGCTCTTTGACAACCTCAAAGTGCCCGATTGCAGATGCCAAATGCAAGGGGCTAAAACCATCCTCATTTACTACTTCGGCGAAACTGGGTTTCAACCTTATCATCTCCTTCACAAACTCAACATGGCCGGCGATGGAAGCGATATGTAAGGGATTCTGCTGTGAAGTTAGAGCGATGGTATGGAGTATATAATGATTTTCAGCAAGCAAGTGGTGTAAGAAGTTGGTATTTCCAGTTTGAGAAGCCTCAAACAGCCTCCTATCCATCATCCTAACCAGGAAACTTTAAGGCACTTTCACATAAAAAAATATGTTTTTTGACGAAATAGTATAATGGTATAGGTATGTATGATGACTGATGAGAGCTTCGTCTACAATTAAGAACCAGAAAGTCTTTATGTTTTTAAATATTTGAGTTGTTGACTTCAAATGGGAAGGGCTTTCAGCTGGGGAAAACAGAAGGGATTCGACACGTAAAAATTTAAATATCATAAATTTTGCTGAGCAACCATTTATAAATCAATTTCTAACAAAGAAAGAACCGTTAATGAATCAGTTGACTTTTTCTAGAATATGTATAAATTATGCCTAAAATGAGAATAATATTCTAACTTCTCCATTATCCACCTATAAAATATGTTATCGGTGAAAGCAAAAAAATTAGGACACGAGTGAGAAAAGCGGTGTTTATTTTAATGCCTTGACATTTCATGCGTATGTATTACATATTAATATATAGTTAGACCAAATAACGGAGTATATAAAATTATATTAAATATATGTAAGGAAAAACTCAAAATTCTTCAATATTTCTTCAAATATTATATGTGCCTCAAATTCGGAAATTGGAATTAATACAAGAATGATATATAAAAGAATGAGCAGAAACTAATAATTATTGGCTCAGTGAATGGTATTCATTGAAACTGTAGTAAACCTTCTCAAAATTAAGTAATTGGGTTGTGTCCCACTTGACCTTCTTTTCTTCCCTGTGGCTTACAGCCCCGGTATTGATTCAAGATTGTATTTCTCAGACGGTGAAGCTTTTGCATCCGGAGTCTCTTGCAATTTTGGTTTCTTTATGGCATCAAGGGTTTGCAAATATGTGTAGGAAGCTGTCCGGCTTGAGGAAGGACCCGGATTACTAATTCTACTAGCAAGGAAACGACGAATCAGGCCCCTGAGGAATGGAGCCATGGTGTCTGGTTCATACTCCAAGTAATACATAATTCCTCCCATACACAAACAAAACAAGAATACCTGCAAGTTTGAAAAGCATTTATTTAGATGCAAAACATGTAAGTTTGAAAAGTATTGATTCTTTAATACAGAAATAACAAGGAAATACCTCAGCATTCTTAATATCTGGAAGTAGGTGGCGGTTAACTAAGATATACCACAACGAATCACCTGCTCGTGGAAGAACATAAAGAGCAAGTTCACCACGTCTACCCTTTTTCTCTAGCAGTACTGACAGAGCAGATAATCCACCTGCAATCCAATATACAAGCTTGTGGTCTTTTGGTGAAACTTTTCTATGCAAACATATCACACCCTAGAATCACGGAGGAAAACTTCTTAGCAAAGTGGGCAACTTAGGCAAACTCTACCACATGGACACCCACATTTTAATAACTGAAGGTATGAATAAACAACAACAAAAAACAAGCTACCTGAAAAATCCCAACAAAAGCAGACAAAAAAGCTGTTGAGCGAACAGCACCTTTAACAGCAAGCCAACAGGTACGAGCAGGGGCATCCATGAACTAAAAGGATATCAGTCAATGAACAACCAAAAGAAAAATAAAGTGAAAAAAAAAAATACCTACAATAATATTGGTCATTTCATTTTCAGAATAAAGCTACTTGGCTACAACAAGCTGCAAAACCAATTTGGGTAATTAATGTACCTTCTGTAGGTGAAGAACAACAAATGGTACGAATGTCAAAGAGAAATAAAGGGGAAACGTTTTCCTGAATGTAGCCGCTGTTGCATCTGCATTATGTGCTAAACAAGAATTTGAGTCTGGATGAATAACAGAACAAGGAATAATGGAGGGAAACTCTGTCAACTCTACACGGTTGGATTTCTTTCTCTCAGATAAAAAGGCAGAGAGAGAGACAATATCCACCGGGTAACCTCTGCAACAATCCCTTACAGCCTTGTATACAGGCTGTGCAACTGGCCCAGTCTTTTGAATAAAATCTTGATAAGATTTAGGTAAGCTCTCAGGACGCATTACAAAAGAATACATAACCTGAAGATAACATCTTAATCAATAAAATTGTCCCATTGAATAAAATCAATAAACCACAATATGTTAGAGAAGAAAATGAGCCCATGGATTTGTTTTTGTTCATAATAGTAATGATTTCATGAAAACATTCAACAATAAATGCAAATGACCTCCTTTGTCTTTTTCTTCCAAATAAGGGAAGCAAACCCCATTCCTAGTCTTTACCATTGAAGATACTGCGACAGTCACTTATTCTAAGCCAAGGGAGCATAAACCCTTTCCTTACCATGTCTACATAGAGCTACCATGTCTATATAGAGCCCAAGTAATATCGCTAGTTGTGATTCAGTATCTTTTGGAAATTCCAACTATATTTTCCTAGTTTCACAAATCTTCTACTATCATCATTTGGCGTACACATCAGGGTATACATGTGGAAATATATATATATATATATATATTTTTTTTTTTTTTTCTCTTTCGCTTAACAGTATCAACTCAGAAGCTTGACAAATCAAAACAAGATTTCTATTACCTGCGCACATGCAAGAGCAAAGAGTAAAGAATCCCCATGCCTCCAATGGCTTCCCCAAAGGTGAAACTTATTCTTAGACTTTGCAGAATTGTAAGAACACTGATAAAGGAAGTGAAAATCATAAGACTGAAACCGGAAAGATAAGGAGAAAAAAACGAAGGTAAATCTCAGATGGCTTATAAGAATCAAAGAACGATGTGCATTCAATTACCTGGGCTAGCCTAGCTAAAAGATACAAAGCAAAGGTACGCCTTCTGTTTGAATCATCTAATGCTAAAATCGACAAACCAGCAACTGAACCTGCTAAAATTCTGCTCCACATTCCCATGAAATAAAGTCATAGAAATGGAACATGCTATATCACATCTCAACAACTTCAAACCATAAAATAGCTGTAAAAGAAAGGGAACTTCTGGTTGCAAACCAAAAGGCAGTGGTAAACAATAATAAAAAAATGCAAGCACGCACAACTCAAGCACATCAACGTAGCAATACTTACGTATTAAATGGTGTCTCCTTCTTCCTCAACTTTCTCAACAAGCATCTTAGCGCATGATAAGATCCGGTAAAGCCACCAAAAAGTAAACCAATACGGCATGCTTCTTCCCTTACAATCAGATCTTTCTCAGAGACAAGTTGCTGCAGCATATGCAAAAATCACAGCATTATCCATGATAATGTATGGATTTTATCCAGGGCTACACAAGTTGATGGATTAAAATCTCTAACCAAACTTTTTCATAAAAGGAATACACAAAATTCAGGAAAGTCTTCTATATAACACATTGTTAGAATAGCAGGCAATACTGTGCATTCCTCCACTAACCCACCGAAATCTAAACTAAAGTAAAGCGGAGTAATATGATTTTGCTAAGCCGTAGCATATATATTATACACAAAGTTGATTATATTCATGTTTACAAAAATTCAATACAATGTCTAGTTTTTCCTCACCCAAAACTTCTTATCTCCACATTCACAAAGTTAAATAACAAAAAAGGTTCATTTGATTGCCCCGATTCTCTCTTTACACCATAAAATTCCTAAATTCATCCCAAAATCTTACAAATATCGATTATTTCATACCCAACAACCCAGAAATTCATTTAGTACTTAATCCACATGCAGTACGAACAGCACAATTATACCACCCAATCCAGAATTGCCAATACTCCAAAAGTTAACCAAAAAAAAATTCAGCTGCCCTATGAGTAATTACATCAACAATAAATACCAATCCCAGAAATTCCCACCCAATTATTTCAGTGATCGCTCCCAATTGCTATCACAGCAGAAATTTCCACCCAAATTTTTTGTTTCCACTGATCGCTCCAAATAGAACGATACCAGGAACCACAAACAACAGCGAGAAGAAAAAGAGAAGCAATTGAATTCCGTACCTTAAGATCGAGGAGCGAAGAGTAGGACTGTCTGCGAACGAGCTTGAAGGCGCGGAGGAGGATGCCGATGCCGACTCGGACGCCATAGGAGAGAAGAAAGCTCTGGCAGAGATTACCGATGGCGTTGGCGACGCATGATTCGTCGCTGGCGTGATGGCAAGGTGGGTGGTGGAGGGGCCCACATGCGGCTGCTCTACGCTGCCGGCGCTGGAGCTCCTCGATGGCGTCTCGGAGCCGATCCTCGGCTTCCCGGAGTCGGCGCTCGGCGTCCGAGCTGTCATTGAGAGGCGGAGACGGTGGAGACGATGGGGTTGTTGGAAGCGAAGAGGACATTGCGAATGCGAAGAGTGGGTTCGGGATTTTGCATCTGCAAACGAGCAAGCCTCCAACGGCAACTAGCGGGAGACGAAAGGAAAATATAATAATAAAACGGTCTTATTATTATTTTTCTTTTCTTTTTTCTTTTAAGTATGAAAAAGATACGCTTTATTTACACTTATACAATTTGCCCTTAATTTTAAAAAATTTATCCAATAGAATTAATATACGAAAGTAAATTATCTATCAAATATTAAATACTTCTTACCAAAAAAAAATATCAAATATTAAATACTATATTTTTTATTATTTTTATTAATATATATATTTTTACAGAATAATGTTATTTTTTAGCTTTTTATGATTTTTTTAATTTTTAAAATTTATGTTTTTTTTAAATATTTGTTAAAAAAAAGAATTAAATGGAATAAAAAAATAAAATTATTACTGTTAAGTAAAAATATATATAAAATAAAAAATAATATTGTTTAACAGTTAATAATAATAATAAATATACTAAAATATAATTTAAAATTAATAAAAAATATGACTATTAATTTTAAAAATTAAAAAGTAAATGTTATAAATGTGTGAATTAACCGATTAAATAACGAGAATTTTTTATTTTAATTTTATTCTATTATTTGCGTCATCATTGGTGAATTGAGTTAGATAAGATGGATAGTTTCATGGTGGGGTTCTATCAGTTTTTTTTTTATTTTATAAAATGGTGGGGTTCTATCAGTTGTTACGTTATCTGTATGCGGAAATGCGTTGAACTTGGTGGTCCCTATGCAAATCGTTTTAATTTGGCTTTTCACACATTTAATAAATATTAAATAAAAAAATACCACCTTTTTCTCTTTTTATATTTTCGGTTGATGTATATTATTTTTGTGTTTTTTTTTTTTTGGTTGATGTATATCAATTTAGACTTGTAGTTTTTAGAAAAGAAATTAATAAATATTGCAGTTTCAAAAAAAAAATCTTTTGAGAAAAATATTAATCATTTCATCAGTATAAAATTATGAATTGAAAACTATCATGTCATATAAAAATTATATATTATTTAAAATTATTTTTAATCGTAATGTCTATAAAAAAATATATAAAATTAATGTGATTTAAATAATATCAAAATGAAAATATAAAATAATTATGTTAGAAATTGTTTTTTAAAATTTTTTAAACAAAATAGTAACTTTTGATTTACTCGGCATAGTTAATTGAATTTAAAGCATGATCCTATGTTGTGAGTTGCGACCTTTTACTTCTAGAATTAAATTAGCTTTTTGATCTTCTTTTAATGTGCCAAGGCAATGACAAAGTCTTAAAAGTTAGAGCAAAAGTTTTAGCTTGAACTGAACTCCTGTTATATTACGAGAGGATTCACTATAGTTTAACATGTTTTTGAAAAAAATAGAAACCTTCTAAGGAGTTATACAAAATATTGGAGAATGTAAAGATATAAAAAAATTATACATAGCATGCCGGCTAAAGGCGGAATGGTGCGACTATAGCTGCTTGCTATTGTTATTGTTGGACTTTCATAGTCTATTTTGTTTATGTTCTTCGAATCTACCTTATAAGTGAGGTACAGCGGCCTTATTCATTTAAGGTAATATGGAAAACATGGAGGAGACTGAAAAGGTTGGGGTTATTCATCAGATGGAATTGGTGGCCGATGAAGATGGAACATCACAAATCTCAAATAACCTCTTGGTAGGTAAGGTTATCTACGAGAAGGTGATTGCTAAGAATGTAGTGCAAATGATAATCAAAAGGGTGTGGTTTACAAAAGAAGTTGTTAATGTGGAGCAGGTTTAACCGAACCTCTTCGTCTTCTCTTTCAATTTTAATTTTTTTTTACCGAAATAGGATTTGGAATAGACTACCTTTGTCAGTGAATGGTGCCCATCTCCTTCTGAAGGAATGGTCTCTATCAGCGACTTTTAGAGACTTGGATTTTAATCTTTTTGCTTTCTAGTTACAAATACATGGACTCCCATTATGCTTTATGACCAAAGCAAATGCTGAGAAGATATGAGGTATTTTCCCAGTGGTATTGTTTTGTGAAACCTCTTCTCGAATGAATTTTGTGAATATAAGGTATATGAGGCTCCAAGTTGAAGTCGATTTGAGAAAGTCAATTCCGTCTGGATTCCTACACAAACTGGAAGGAAGAAAGATATGGATCCAATTTCAATATGAACACATGGCAGAAGTTTGTTATAAATGTGGGGTTATTGGGCATAGCAAAGTGACATGTGGGTCGCCGAAGATCTCTTCTCACTTGGAGGGCGGCGACCTCTATGGACCGTGGATACGAGCTGAAGCAAACATGTTTACTGTAGTCAGTGAAGGCCTGAGGAGGGTGGAGATACCAAGAAGAGAGATTTTTTACTCCCTCCATAAAGATTTGAATTAGGATAGTTGGAATCCAGTTTTGGAGACGATTAAGCCCAGCCAGACTCGAGTAACAGAGGATGAGTCACTTAGGCTTATAGGGATGGAGGAAGCATGTCCAGTGAACAGTCTAGCATGTTGGAAAAAGGAATTTCTGACAATCCAAGGGAAGATCGACACGTGGAAGCAAGGAGTGAGACTTCTTACAAGGGTCAGAGTAGTGATGTTGGCAAAGGTATGGCACAGGGCTCAATGCAAGACAATGAGCTGATAGAAGTCAGTATAGGGGTATCTGGGCCAAATTGTAAGACTTTGGGTTGGAGGACTAAAGGAGCAGTGGGATTGCCCGTGAGGCTGGGCCTAGTTTTGGTAAAGAGCTTCAGCCTAGGTTCTAATAGTATGGGCTCTGGAATGGGCCACAAAAGAAAGAATCAGTTCTTCCCCAAGTCCAAGGTGAAACAACTGAAGCCCACAGGTACGTACGTCTTGTTGGATCATAATCCTCAATCCTTTAAGCTGACCCCCTTCGAAACATCCATTTTCCCGATTATGAGCTCTGGTAATTTCGTCCCCAATGAAAAAATTAAGGATAGAGCTAGGGCTAAAGGGATGGGAAGCATAGGAGATGTTCCAAAAGAAACTCCTATTCAAAAGTTGGAAGTGTCTGTGTTGGATAACTGTGAATTTGCTATGGCTGAGGAGGCGGGTCTGACCTTGCCCCTAACCTCCAAATGGGACTTCTTTCCTGGAATTGTCGTGGCTTATGGAGGAGCTTGGCAGTTCGTAGTCTCAGGAACATGGTACGCAGGTGCTCCCTGTCCTGTATTTTTCTTATGGAAACAAAGATTGATTCGGTGAGGATCCAAAACATTAGTAGGTCTTTTGGCTTTGGTAATTGTTTTGCTTTGAACCATGGTATTGAGTGTGAAGGGCTGGCCATTCTATGGCAGAGTGATGTTTGTTTGGATGTGTTTTATAGTTCGGATTGTTTCTTCGGGGTCAATGTTACTGAAGGGGATGGCCTCATTTGGAGTCTATGGTTGTGTCACTGTCCGGCAAAGAGGTCAATAAAACGTGTGTTTTGGAATAACCTGGGGGAAACTATTACTCAGGGAAGGGATAATTGCGCTTGTGCGGGAGACTTCAATGATGTGGCTAGTCAAAAGGAGAAAATGGGAGGGAAGAGGTTCACTTCCAAATCCAACTTTTTTCTCTACAATTTTATGACTGATATGGGTGCGGTTGACTTGGGATTTAATGGGAATTCCTTCATATGGTGCAACAAGATGAATGGAGAGGCTAACATTCGAGAACACATGGACAGATTCTTTGTGAGTACCGATTGGAGGATTAGGTTCGATCGAGTAGGGGTCATTCACCTTCATTCAAGCAACTCATATCATTCCCCCATTCTTCTCTGTTCTGTGATTGATCATCCTTCAAGGCCAAAATCATTCAGATTTCTTGATGGATGGACAAGAGATCACAATTGTGAGTGTGTTATCCAAGAGGCTTGGACTAGGATTGATATGAGGAGAAGTCGAGCCCCTTTTGTTTCACGTATCCGTAATACGGCCAGAGCTTTGCAGTACTGGATATGTCAGACGCAGGTTAAGGAGTTGGAGACCCAGCTCAAATATGTCCAAGGTCTTGATCCTACTCAGGCTAATCTTGATAGGGAGAGAGAGCTCCAGAACTTGCTTAATGAATGGTTGTTCCAGCTTGAGGATTTATGGAGACAGAATTCGAAAGAATTATGGTTGAAAGTATAAGACAAGAACTCAAATTTCTTTCATGCTTCTACTATCTCTAACATAAGATGGATTTTTATCCCAGCCATCAGAGATGAGAGTCGAAATTGGAAAATGACTATGCATGATATTGGGAATTGCCTCGCTGAGCAATTAGAAGACCTGTCTAAATCTGAAAGAGTTTACCAATGCCCTAACCTAGATGAGCTCATTCAGCCTGTGATCTTCAAGCATGAGAATGATTGTTTCATGGTCGTGCCTTTAGGTGATGAGGTCTTTGAGGTGGTCAGGAAGATGAATCTCATCAAAGCCCCTAGACCTGACGGAATGCCTGCCAGATTTTTCCAGAAATATTGGTGCATTGTCTGTCATGAGGTGGTGCGGCTTGTACAAAATGCTTTCCTCTCAGGTATTATCCCAAAGTCAATTAATTAAACATACATTGTTCTTATCCCTAAGGTAACTCATGTTACTACTTTTAAGCATCTGAGGCCCATAAGCCTCTGCAACACAACTTACAAAATTGTGTCAAAGATTATCACTATGCGCATTAAGCCTTTCTTGGACAGAATCGTTTCTCCAAATCAATTTGCCTTTGTCCAAGGTAGGTGGATCAAAGAAAACTCGAATCTTATCAATGAGATTGTGCATAGTATGGGGAGGAAAAAAAGTGATAAAGGACTTGTGGAAATTAAAATTGACATGAGCAGGGCTTACGATTAGGTTGAATGAAATCTTTTGAATGGTCTG
This sequence comes from Ochetophila trinervis, assembly GCA_003254975.1. NCBI lineage: Eukaryota > Viridiplantae > Streptophyta > Magnoliopsida > Rosales > Rhamnaceae > Ochetophila > Ochetophila trinervis. The sequence goes on along the minus strand of QANX01002268.1, from coordinate 173,762 downwards.
CTGGCTAATTATGGTTTCTCGGCTCGAGCCTTTTCGCTAATTAGTGATTTTTATATGGTGGATTCAAGTGCATTACTTCTATATGGCAGTGTTTTTGGTAGAGTTAAAATGGATAGGGGGTTGAGGCAGGGGGACCCGATCTCCCTCTAGCTATTCATCCTTTTATTCAAGCTACTATCGAGAAAGTTGTTGAAGTTGGAGGCTGAGGGAAAAATTCAAGGGGTTCAATTTGGCAGAACAGGTCCAGCTATATCTCACATTTTCTTTGCTGATGACATTATGCTTTTTTGTTGTGCTCATTTAGATAATGTGGTGGAAATTAAAGAGTGTATGTATCAGTACTGTAAGTGGACAAGGTAGGTTATTAATGTGGACAAATCGGGGTTTTTTATTCCAAAAATACTTTAGGCAGGACCAAAGCAATGGTGAAACAGGTCTTGAATATAAAGGAGATTAAGAAAGATGCAAAGTACCTCGGGAACCCTCTCTTTGTGGGAAGAAACAAAACTTCTATCTTTAAGGATCTCTATTCTCATGTGGAGGCTAGGTTGTAGGGTGGAAAGCTAAGTTGTTTTCCAAAGCAGGGCGTGCTACTCTTATAAAATTGGTCATCTCAACAATGCATGCTTACGCGATGGCTTCGCGTAAGCTTCCTTTAGTATGATGTTGTAATGTGGACAAGTTGGCTCGAAGGTTTTTCTAGATTGGAAATGACGCCAAAAATAGGTTCTTTACACCTATCTGTTGGGACAGGATATGTGCTCCCAAAGCTTGTGGGGGGCTTGGGTTTAGAAAGATGGTGGATATTAATAGGGCTTTGGTTTGTAAGTTAGGTTGGTCGTTAGCCACTGATGAGGATAGATTTTGGGTTAGAGCCTTGAAAGCCAAGTATTTCCCAAATTCCTCCTTCCTTAGGTGCAAGAAGAAAAAGAGTGCCCCATGGCATTGGGTTGGAATTCTTAGTATTTGTAGCCTTCTTTCAAAAGGGGTGTGATACCATGTTGGTAAAGGGGACTCAGTGAATTTCTGGAAGGATCCCTGGGTTCAAAACAGTCCCAATTTCCTCCATATCCTGATGATAGATGAGTGTTTTCAAAGAGTGGGGATTGTGGATTCCTTGTTTCTAAGGAATGGCAGGTGAAATATGGATATCTTAGAAAACATTTTTCATCTGGATTCTGTTCGAAATATTTTGGATATTTTTTGGTGTGATGCAGGAACTTGTGACAAAATGGTGTGGCTCCCAGAGAAGTCGGATAAATTTTCTGTGAGGTATGTTTATCATATCATTTATCCTTTGGAAGTTCCTGCTAGCAGGTGGTGGATATACCTTTGGTCTTCCTCTTTTCATGAAAGGCTGAAGTTCTTTTTGTGGAGACTCTCTAATAAGGGCATCCTAACCTTTGCAAGGCTGGATGATCGTAATTGTCTTTCTGGAGATCTGTTATGCCCTCATGGATACAGAGCCATCGAATCGGATGTTCACATTTTTTTACGTGTAATGTTGCCCGAGCACTTTGGTTTGCTTCTAGATGGAGTCTTAGATTGGAATTTATTTTGTCTAAAGATTTGTTTGATTTCATTGACTATGTGATGCCCCTTGATGTGTTCCCTTTTGTTCATAAGGATGATCTGGGTGATTTTCTGTTATATACTGCTCTGCTGTTAGTTCATGTTTGGGAGGTCAGGAATGATTGTGTGTTTGCAAGGAAACTCTTCAATTTGGAGGTTAGTTCTCAGGTTTTGAAGCACAAGTTTAGAGATCACAATGAGTCTCGTGAGAGGCCCCTGACCAATTGAGTGGAGCACCATGGTTCTCGGAGCACCTCTTGGATTCCCCTTTAATGGGTTTATTAAACTCAATTCGGATGTTGCCTTGAAGAATTGTGAGTGTTTTGTGTCTGTGGTTGCTCGGGATTGGGTTGGGAAGGTTTGTGGTGTGCATGTTTTCAGGGAGAGGTGTAGCATACCTGCTGCTGCGGAATGCCTTGGTATTTTGAGAGCTTCACAGGTTGCTATCCATAAGGGTTGGAAATCAGTTATCTTTGAAAGCGATGCTAGAGTTATGGTTCATAACTTGAGCTTGGAGGGATCATATCCTGCTCACTGGTCTCTGACTAGTACTTTTTGTTCCATTAAGTCCATTTGTGGTTTTTTTTTGAGGTTTTCTCTTTTGTCTAGTCTCCCAGGCTTGCCAATACTCTTGCCCATTTTGTATGTCAGTGGGCAGCTTGTACTGGATTTACTGGTGTTTTGTCTTATGCTGAGTTAGTTGTGGTTGTTCCTTCTTGTTTGAGCCTTGGGGTTTGCCACCAGGCAACCTTTGATGTATCTTTTTTTTTTTTTGGTTAATATAACAAGTCCTTTTGCAAAAAAAATAAAAAATAAAAGTTGAGCAAAAGTATATTGATTAAGATTTAAAAGTATGTCTATTAAAAAAAATGATGTAATCAAATCATCATGACTTTTAATTAACTTACTTATGTTAGTGATTTGTTGAGTATGTAAGCCTTTCGTGGGATCCAAAATTTAGATATTATATATAGTTAGATTATTATCATATATACTTAATATTTATTATGTTAAAATATAAAATTTAAAAGCTAAAATTAAATAGCAAATAAAATGATATAAGTTTTTTTATTTGCCAGAGAAAGATCCAACCAATCAATTCCTATATCTTCATATATTAAGTTGGTTAGGTCAGGTTTTATTTTTCCCATTTGATGCGTAATTGATCCTCCCACACATGCATTTTTTGGATATTTTTCTTCATTCAACTTTGGTTTTGACTTTTTTTTATGTTTTCAATAGACATGTTTCGTTTGTTAATCTTATCTTTGTTTCTAAAGTTGTGCATGCAATTCATTCGAAAGAATTAATTGATCAACTTAATTGTCCTTCCAACACTAAATCTAATTTATCTCAAGAAAGTTTGTCATTAATTCAGGTTGAATGATGCTTTTTTTGGAGCTCTCAAATGTAGATAATCTATATTTAAAAATAAAAATAAAAATCTAGATAATCTATGCAAAATATCTAAAAAATCCTATATATAATATATAATACATAATATAAATCTATATGTATATTGTATACATACTAACAATTTTAAGGTGAATTATGACATCAAAAGCTGGCTTGTAATCGTCGAGAATTTGCAAAATCTCTTCCCTTACACATTGGTTTTAATTGGGATACCTACTCAATAAACTAATGATCCAAATTCCTCAATTACATATTATATATATATATATTAAAATAAAACAAATAATTAATTATCTTTATATTAAACGTAAAAAAGAAAAGAAAAAAGAAAAAAAAAGGAATTTGAGTAATTGTCTCAAAAAATAATAGCTTTTACTATTAAAATGTTCCCACCGAAAGTACAATATCCTAATAGAATAGGCAAAATCTAAAAAAGTGTATTCAATTAAGATTTTAAAAAAAATTTATAGATCTTTTTTTAATGATAAACTTTTATAGAAATTTTTAGTTTTTGTAGATTTTATAAAAATATAAGCGAGTTTGAGTGACTTTTATAAAAAAATTTATTTTTACTATTTACATTTATAAGAACTTCATATCTATATCTTTTTCATTGCAAACTATATAATTATCATTTAGATGTTCTAAATGATGCTCTATTACCCCTCTATGTTGATTTTGCCAAATATTATACATACATACATACATACATACATACATACATACATACATTAAAGATATTATCAGTTATACCTGATATTTATTATATTCAGGTATATAATTCAAATTCTAATATTAAATCATAAATAAATGGATAAATGATTTAGATTTCTAAAATTTCTTGATGACGTATTTATCCATTTATCATTTATTTATCACTTAATTTTTAGACTTTGAATTCTATACTTGAACATAACAAATGTCAAGTATATATAATAATAGATTGACTGTATATTTATATATAAGGGTTAGTGTAAGGGTAATGGAGAATTTTACCAAAAATAAAAATGCAAATAAAAGAGCGATCAAGACAAATTTTTTATGCTGTCGCTCCTATCTTTAATTGCCACCTTGGAAATTCATTTTACTTTGCTAGCATGCTTTTAATTGATTAACAAATTATATAACTAAAATTGATGAGAGATTTGGTAATAATAGATTTTAATTTAGACAAACTTTTTTTGTCGGATAAATTAGTAAGAATCCTATAGTTTGATAAAAAAATTAAAAAAAAAAATCTAAATTCCAGGGCAATCAGTTTGGTAAAAAAAATAGAAAAAACAAAAATAAAAAACAAAATACCCCAAATACAAAGTAGATTTTTATTGTATTATTGTAACAAGTTCATCCAAAAAAAGCAAAGGACCAATCAAGGTCATAAAAACTTGGTTTCCGTTAGAACTTATGGGCTCATCCCATTAACCATAAAGAAGAAAAGAGTATTCAATTTGAGATATTATCACTGAAAAGTGTATTTTACATTTTCGTCCTAAAATTTTTTTTTTTTCACTTTGATCCTCAAACTCATATTCTTGTATCACTGTAAGTCATTTTTGAAGTTTCCGTTTATTTGAACCGTTAAAAAACACGTGTGATGCACGTGATGTCCATTTTAAGGGTAAAATTGTAATTTTAAGAGTTTTTATCACTATAGATCCCTAAACTATATCGTGATTTACAATTTCGTCTTAAAATTTGTTTTTCACACTTTGATTTTCAAACAAATATTTCACTCAGATAAGCTTACACATGAGGCTCACGCTGACACCTCTCTCAATCTCACTCTCTCTCCTCCATGCAAGGTTATCATTTTCCTTTCTTTCTCTATCTTCATTTGCACAAGAAAAAAACAATTTATCAAAATTGTTTTGATTTTGAAAAAAAAAAATTGTGAAATATTTAATGTGTTGGAAGTTAAGTTTGAAAAACTAAATGGTAGAGAAAATGATGAGGAATGAAAAACATAATAAAAGTAAAAACCCATGGATGGTTAAATATTAAGCTTGGGTATTCATTTTTAGGCGACATATCGCCAAATCGATTCATAGATGACGTCATAAATGTTAAGATGAAACAAATAGTACCAAAATCACCAGAAAATCTAGTCGAAGGTGAAATATCTGGTCGGGCATGGAAGGGGTTGAGCGACCCGTTTCTTCTTAAATAAGACGACCCATGAACCCAAACTATAGTAAAAGACGTTGATCCTCACTCAGTAAAAAAACAAATCACTGCATTTATTAAATACACAAATTTTAACGCATCTAACAATAGTAATAAACTATCATCTACTAAATGATAAGCAACGTCACACATTAATAAATCAACTATGTATATATATATATTCATTTTTATATCCAGTACATTATAATTTTTTTTTCATTTAAGACAGACATTTATAGGGTGCCAAATACGCTGTGAAGTAAAGCATTTTGCACACCATAAATACTCTTTTTGATGTGAAAATTCAAAAAATTCCAGATTTAAAAATTATATATATATACAAGCCNATTAATAAATCAACTATGTATATATATATATTCATTTTTATATCCAGTACATTATAATTTTTTTTTCATTTAAGACAGACATTTATAGGGTGCCAAATACGCTGTGAAGTAAAGCATTTTGCACACCATAAATACTCTTTTTGATGTGAAAATTCAAAAAATTCCAGATTTAAAAATTATATATATATATACAAGCCTGCTAAGGCACCCAAATTCGGGTTCCTTAGTGAGACCGATCTCACGGAATAAAACACGAAAACGGGAGCTGCAAATTTGGCTTTCAATTTCCAAAAAATGACAAAAATGCACCGTTTCAATTCGGGCGTGCTAAGGCACATTAAAAATTCGACAATTTTGACTTTCAATTTCCAAATGATTCGCACCGTTTCCATCTCCCCAAATGTTAAGGCTCGGGCCCTTCATTTTTATGGGAGGAGAAGCTCAAACCGAACGCAACCACTTGTGGGAGATCACCAAACGCAACCACCATTCGGCCTTACTCCGGTCACCTCCTCTGCACCAGTCGGTGGCAGAAGAAAAGAGCAATCGGAGGAGAATATGGGAGCACGGGCTTCCTTTGCACCAATCGGAAGCGCAACTCTAACAATGTATTGGGTATTTATATATATAATAACATTGATGGTTGGAATATGGAGGATTTCATTTTATCTTGCAGGTTTTGTTGTTGGGCTTAAAAATTGGCTCCGAATTACATTTGCCAAATTATTTATATATATAATAACACTGATTCTTCTTTATATATTAAATGTGCATGCTATGTAATATATCAGTACATGGATATATACTTTGTTATCATGCTTCTACTCCATGTATTTATTTATCTTTACAGCTTCATGAAGTTGCTTTTATTGAAAAATATGTTTGATATATAATATTGGGTCCGCTTCCTACTAAATATTGTTATTGGATACACAGTGATTTTTACAGGTATATAACATATTTTGTGTTATAGAACATAAAGAAAGACGGATAAATCTAAATTCTCTTCTACTCTAATATTTTTTCATAATATGTGTTAAAATGCCTATGAACTATGCGGAAAGTCGCATATTGCCTCATAAACTATGAAATTAGTAAGTATTACTAACATTGCATCATAAGAACAATTGCTCATCCCATAGCAAAAATAAAGAAAAATAAAATAAAATTGCTTGATACTATTTTTATTTATTTATTTTCCATTAGGTGCCTTGTGCATGTGGGTAATGGGACAAGAGAAAATGTTGGCATATTATTGAATTTAAAAGAATGATATTGGATGATGATTATCAATGGAATTCCTATTTTATGTGTTAGTTACCAATAAGTTAATGTTAAGGATTCATTTTTTTTATTCGTCAAAAAAGAAAAAAGGATTCATTTTTCTACATTGTTAAGGGCTTATTTTCCAAGTTAGTAAAGCCTTTGTTTAAATTAAAAGGTACTTCGGACAATTGCCCTCCATTTGTATCCTTTTTTTTTTTTTTTTATAATTTGCCTCTTGATTTTTATATTTGACATCATAATCTTTGATTTTTGATAAATATTGCTATAGCAGTCCAAACACATTTGATTTTTGAGAAGCATTTGATTTGTGCATGTGCGCAGCATGAAAGGGTAAACTTAGCATGAAACTTGCTTTTGGTTTTGTCTTGGATTAAAACTGAATTCTTCTGTAATTGCTTTATATTGGAGATTAGTTTATGCTTTTAATTTACTGATATTGTTGAAGATTATGGATAGTTGAAGGCTTTTGGTAATAACCATTTGACTCCTTATTTCATTTATCTCTTAATTAATAGTAAGTCATAATTAATGTGTTTCTTATGTTAATTAAGAGTAAGTCCCATAATGAAGTGTTTTGTTTTTAGGTTCAATGTCATCATCAAGTACAAATGAAATTTATGTTCAGCATAAATGTGTATGTGGTGGTTATATGAAGCCAAAGATATCTCGTTCAGAAAAAAATTCAAACAAAATATATTGGAAATGTTATAATATCCAGGTTTGTTTGTAAGAAGCTCTACTGTATTACATAAAAACTATTTTGAATTTTGTTTACGTATGACTTATTCTTTACTTATGACTTATTCTTTACATAAAAATTTATGTTTACGTATTTTGGAAATGTATGACTTATTCTTTACGCATTATGTTTACAGGATTGTGCGTATTGTGGAAATTTTGTTTGGGATGAAGAAATACAAAGTATAAGCTCAAACTGGGAATTAAATTGCAATGTTCGAGAGTTGAAGTCAAATGTGAATGCTATACTCAACATTTTAATTGAAAAGCAACAAGAACACAAGCAAAGAGCTAACACAATTTATTACATATGTTTGCTTGTGATAGCTTTAGGAGTTATTTTATATTTTAGCAAGATAATCTAGTTTGTAGCATTTGTTTTAGCTACCTCTTTGTGTTTCATTATTTATTAATTGAAAGTAACCCCTTATGATTGAACACCTACATATGTCTTTCCGGCTTCTTTTTTTTTAAAATAAATTAAAAAAAAATAANTAAAAAGAAGCCAAAGCAAGAATAAAACCAAAGAATAAAACACCAAACTGCACTTTTTGATTAGAAACTGCACTTTTTGCCAAATCAACTCATTTGTTCTAGGTTTCTTTTTGCTATTTCCAATCCTTGCACTAAACACACATTCATGAGTATATGCATTATAGAAAGTAAATGCCTCTTCAGTTAATATAAATTCTTGTCCAACTTTAGGTTTCTTTTCATCCGCAACATGTGGAGTAAAAACTTGACTTGCAGAGCTAGATTCTTCCATTCCTCTATGATCTGTGGACAGCATTGGAAGCTTGGGAGCTAGAAATTCAGAAATTCAGAGCTACATTCTTCCATCATATACATATATGTGTGGTCCTTGATCCCATAAAACATAAACTTAGAAAAAAGAGTCAAATTATGACAAAAAAATATTAGTACTCTTTGAATTTTTGTTCAGTCACTTTGCAAATTATATCCATTATTAGACACAAATTTTGTATAATAACCACTTCCTTAATTTCTTCTTTTGCAACAACAAATACTTGACCACCACATTACTTCTCACTGCTGACCTATACATGATCTATATAACTTGATTAGCCAACAATCTTATGCATATTCCAATATTTTCCTTACTTTTTGAACAAGTTTAGATTCACTTTCCTCTACTTAATTTATTTTGTCTTTTTATTTTTTCAAAACTGAAAGAAATATTCCAATACATATCCAATTAAGTGATGCAAATGACAATTTTACAAAACAAAATGTTCATTGATAATGCAGGGAGAGTCTGGACATGCAAAAAACATCCGGTTTCAAAATATCACAATGAACAGAGTGAAGAATCCAATAATCATAGATCAACATTGGAGCATTTCTATATGTTATTAATAATAATAGCATTGGATTTTAGAACCAACTAATATTCAAATGAATTTTAATATTTTCGGATTAACTCGGTAAATTGGGGGAAATTGGGGAAAAAAATTCCTAAACCTTAAATTTCAATAGATTGGAAATACCTCTGGCAAAGTGCTTCTCTATCGTCGCCTGTCGACTGAGGAGTTAGCTATACGTTGCCGCCAGTGCAGAGGAACCCAGCCGAGGCGTATGGAAGCCCACAGTGCAGAGGAAACTTCGGTGGCGCCAATGGCTTCTTGCTTCTCCACCGAGTCTTATTTGAACTGGAAAGCCGAGCCGGACTAAGCCCAGAGTAAGGTCGACTGGTGGCGGTTGCAGAGCTGCCTGGAGTAAGGCCGAAGCAAGGTATTGGTTTTTCTGGACAGGGGGTATGCGCGAAGTGAGACCAATCGGGTGCAGAGGCAAAGTTTATAAATTCCAAAACGCACTGTTTGGGGCTTCATTTTTCCCATATTTAATTTGACCTCCTCCAAATTAATTTTGACCAGCTGCAATGTTTGACTGAGATTTCATTTTGACCTCATGCATCTGGTGCCTTAGGCATGCGTTATTTCAAAACAGTGTTTTCGGGTTATTTAAGGGAACCTGATTTGGTGCCTTAGCCGCACCGCATGTGTGTGTGTGTGTGTGTATATATATATATATAACTGAAGTAAAAGGCTCTAGCACTGAGACTGCTGATGCAAGGGCAGGTTTAAGTTGTCATGGATTGTCGTTATACACTAATGCATTTTTTATTTTTTTATTGTGGGGCTTTTTTATTCTTTTACCTTTTGTTTTTTGTTGTGTGTGTGTGTGTCTATATATATATATATATTATATGAGATAATATTATTTTTTATAATTTTTTTATAATTTTTGCATTATAAAATTGCAAAATTTAAGGTTTAAAATTTTTTAATGTTACATAGCTTTAGATACATTATAATTTGGGATAATAATAAAATTTTAATTTAATTATTATGAAGAAAATAATTATTTAAATACATAGTAAATAATAATAATAATAATAAAATAATTATTTTTGTCTACTATGATTTGTAGTATAACAAAATCCATTCAATAATATTTTAGGAAAATTGATCAATTATTTTTTAATTTAAACTTTTATTAATTATTTTTGATGTTGTATATTGGAAATATTGATATGTGTAGTTGAATATTAAATTTAACAATTGAATCTACTAAAACTGTAGTGGTAGCAAATTAGGTCGAATTCACAAAGATTGTGTTGAATTTAAATTTAAATTTTATCTTAGTTAAGTACTTAACTAAAATTATAAAAAAAGAGTTTTTAATTGCTTGAAAAATAATCTAAATTAAATTAAAGTAAGTAAATATTGGAAAAAAAATCAATAAAAAAAACGCTTTAGATCAGAATAATTCATAAGACTAGTGGACAATTGATCATAAACACAAAAATTTCAATTTTTCATTCAGTTTGGCATAAATAATTGGCATGACCTAATTATTAAATATTTCTCACTAAAATAAACTAATTTAGATACGATAATCAATTAGTTAAAAATTTTGAAGTTAATTCTCAAATCAATGTGACCTGAAATTATCTCAGAAAATAATCAATATAAAGACCAAGTAAATACAAACTCTACAAACGTTGCAAAGTTTTAATTTAATTTATGTTTTTCATAGAGTATTAACAAAAATTGATATTATAACCATTAAAGTCTATTTGCTATTAATTATTAATAATTCAATACGATTGAGAATTCAATTTAGCAGTAATCCAATCTCATGTAAAAATAACGGTATCAAATTATAATTATGAAAAATTAAAAATACAAACAATAAATGCATAAAAATATAAACTGAATGATTAAATTAAATTGAAATAAAAATTAATTTCAAGTTACATAACTAGTTTAAAATTATTCTTACTTAAGAAGAGAAGTTTAAAAGTATATACTTGAAAAAAAAAATCGTCCTAAGGGTCGGCTTTCTCCTTTGCAACATGAATAAACATATTTGCACTAAAATCAATAGCTAAAAATTGACACAAAATGCACTTGAACAACTTGAATTCACGCCTGCCCAGGCGCATGGTACAACACCTAGTGTGTTGTCTTATGTGCTTATCTATAATTTTGCCCATCATTCTCCATTTTTTATTTTTTTAAGCTCAAATTTATCTAAAATATAGAAAAACACAAATTAATCCTTTAGTAAATGAAAAATACTTAAATCAAGTATTGAGGTACATAAAAAATATATAAATTGTATTCCATCAAATATAAATTTTTGCTTAAATTATAACAGAATATATAATTAATAACATCACAATTTATTTAATTTTGAATAATTTTTTTCTTTTATAAAAAATAATAAGTACGCCTCTACACCAAACACCGTATAATTATAGTGCCCCTAATACAATACAGACTAATACAATACAAGATAATATAGTACTGCATACAAAACAAACCATTATAAGTTTTTTTTTTATTTTTCCATATTTTCATTATTTAAAAAATATGTAAATTCAATATGTAAAATCAAGTGGATTAGCCAATATAAGTTCCACTTTTATTATCCAATTCACCATATATTTTTTAACAAACAATTTAAAATATATACTCATATGACAATTGCTTTCTCTTATTTTCATCATATAGAAGTCATATTTTGTTTAATATTGTCTATTCCATAACTTTTAGATATATTTTTACATTTTCTGAAAATTATGTATTTTTTTTAGGTACTTATTCTATTTGAATTTAATTACTTTTATTTTCACATTGGTTTTCGGTTTGAAAAAGAAGTGTCTGGTAAATTCGGCAAATTTCAACACGATATGTTACTACGACACAAATCCATTAGTATTTTTAAAAGTTTAAATTTGTATATTTTAACAGAAAGCTTACAAGGTAAGATTTGAGTGAAAAAAAAAATACAAATACAGTATAACGCAATACTAATGTTAACAAGACATAAAAACCACTCATATTTTTTATGGTTCAGGTATGCATATTAAAAAAAAAATTAACGAATCAAAATTTGAATGATAAGTTTTTAACACAGACACAGTTCGGACACGATATAACACAATACATCGTTAAATCAAAAAAAAATTATTAAAATAAATCTATACTTGTTGAAGAGTGAAGTTTGTAAATAAAACAAACTTTTATGTCGTGTATCCCGATTAATGCAGCCTCATATGCTTCAATTGTCAATTCTAGAGTATTCAACGAAAGGTTACACTTATGTATTAAGCCAAAGTACTCCACTAGTACCAATAGGAGGCATAGAGGAAGAGGCACTACTTCTAGGAATCAACAACACAAAAACTTTGTTATAAATAATCTTTTTTCTTTATCAGAATCGGGACTAAGAAGGATGGGAGGGACACCAAACATCTTTATAATTGGTGAGGGCTGGATATCTTAGACTTGGGCTAAATATTGGGCTTATTCTCGGGATTCATAATGGGCCATGGATTTTTTAGGCATACCCGACAGCTTTAGCAAAGCTAAGAGATTAGCCGGCCAAGAGTCCAAGACGGTAATAAAAAAATCCAATAACAGTTGTCAGTTGGTGGAATATAGTCCAGCCATGCAAACAAACGGCTTAGTCCTAGTCTCTGTCTTAGAGAATTTGCTTAGTACTGATCTACACCAAACTTTGTCCATCTCTGCCTCTTTTCCATCATCATTAGTTCTCTTAATTTTTGAAATTTTTTTTTCTCATCCTCCTAATTAATTACCATATTAACTTCGTCCTTGTAGCTCTGCATTTTCATATCCAAAACTTGTCATCAATGGCTCCCAAAAGTAGAAGCTACCAAATTTCTGCAGGCCCAGTTACAGTGTTTGCTCATCTGTTAGGCGTAGCAATCACTACCCTTGTGCTCGTTTGGCTCCTACATTTCCGAGAAGGCCTCGCTTTCAAATCCGCCAACAAGCAGAAGTTATTCAATGTCTTTGCTCCGTTATCAATTCATTGATTCCTTCATATAATATGTCTGTCTTCTATAAACTTTTCTTTCTCATATTTGTATTTTCGCATTTTTTTTTTATTTTTAATTTTGCAGTTGCATCCTCTTTTAATGATAATTGGGTTCATACTCATTGTTGGAGAAGGTAAATTAAGGAAGTAATTTAATTTATGTATTATTTTGTCATTTTTCTTATGTGAAATTGATCTCCATAAAGTCTGATTATGGAGTGTTAAATAACTCAAGCATATTTTACTTCTCACAAATTCGAGTTTAAAGTATTTCTAATAGAGAATGTTGATTAATATATATTGCATGAAAATTAACATTGTTTAAATCTAAGTAGCATAAATATTTAAGTAAATTAAAAATTATTCTCCGATAATATTGTACAAAAAAGCTTTCGATGGTATTAGTTTTATTAATTAATTATGTATTCTATTTTTTTCTTTAAATATTTTTTTAAGAAAATTTAATTTTTATAGAAAATAAAAAATATCTAAAAAAAATTTTAGAAGTAAATATTCATCTTTAACAAAGTTTTCAAAAAGAAATGTTCACATTTATAATGTTTAGGCTATATCAATTTAACATTCAAATATTGTCATTGGAAAGCTGATGTATAAGATTTATTTNAACATTCAAATATTGTCATTGGAAAGTATTTTTTTTAAAATATTTTCTACATTGCTGATGTATAAGATTTATTTTTCCAACCTACATTTTCATTTAAAAGGCTCTTATGAAATCAATAATACTGGGTTGTAATATAATATAGTATTAAAACTGTAGATCCTAGGTTCGATGTACTGGGTTGTAGTTTAATATGGAATAATTTTGGTGCAGCTATCATGGCGTACAAGTCGGTCCCGGCACGAAGAATATCACAAAAACTGGTGCATATCGTATTGCATTTGATAGCTCTGCTGGCTGGGATTTTAGGAATATATGCAGTTTTCAAGTTTGAAAATGAAGCCGGCTTATCGAATATGGTTACCTTGCATTCTTGGCTTGGTGTTATCACCATCTGTTTGTATGGTTTGCAGGTATCTTCTCTATGCTATTAAAGTTTTCTTTCTGTTTTTGTTTTTTTCTTTAACTTCAACTTTCAATTTAGTCCAAATGAAGTTTTTAGCTAGTGTTAATGAAGGCTTCGGTTTTAAAGATTTATATATTAGTACTTTCTCATGTTTAATACCCTTGGTAAAAGAAAATCTGAATTGACCAAACTAAAACTTGATGGTTTAAATTAAGACTTTTGAAACTCTCTATGGTAGTTGTATTAAAGTGCAATTAACCCTTTGAACTAACGAGGGCGATTATTTTTATTTCAGTATTTACTTGGATTCTTCACGTATTTCTTCCCGCGCGCAGAAATGTCAACAAGAGGAAACCTACTGCCATGGCATGTATTTGTAGGAACTTTTGTATTTGTCATGGCCATATGCACTGCTGAAACAGGGTTGCTTCAGAGATTCATTTTCTTAGGCTTAGGGAAAAACCAAGAAGGACTTATAGTCAACTTCACTGGCCTCTTGCTTGTCCTTTTTGCTGTCAGCGTTACACTTGCTATCCTCCTCCCGAGAGGTTTTAGGAATTGAGATTTGAGAGCCTAACTAGTCTTGTGAGTTTGTCAATTGAGACCATAATTGGGAGCTACTAGTTTTTATTTTATTTTATTATGTTGATGTTTTGGCCAAGCTAGCATACCGATCTGGAATGTACTACTTGGTAAAAAAGATTAATTAGGATAGGAAAAATCATGAATTTTGTAAGGTTATTTTAATATCTTGGAATACTTTTTTTTTTCTTACTTTGTTTTGTTTCAATTCTTTTGAGGAACTTAAAACCGAATGAGAAACAGGGAAAGCCAAAATGGATGGATTCAAAGATAATGGAAACCTCAGATTGATCTTCACAACTCTGTGGGGAGAGTTGGCTAATAGTAGATGAAGTTCATTACTCATCAATGAAGAAACAGGAGAAACAAAAAAAAGTAAAAACTATTGGGATGGAACTTGTAATCATAAATTGCTCTAAGTTTGTTAGCCATACCCTTTTCTTAACAATAGACTAATGTCAAATTAAATCAGATGGTAATTCTAAACGACAGGACAACTAATTGAGAATACTGAATTGGAAATTCAAAATCTTTGGCTCTTTTATAAACTTTGTAAGCATCCATGGTTTTCCATTTGAAATATCAAAATCTAGAAATCTTAACAGGGGTGACTAATGAAACAATCAATTTATTTCCGATGCTTTTTCCGTTTGGGTACTGATCCTTGATTCAGTTCTTGAGTTGCTTCTACACTCTGATTTGGGTTTCCACCTGTGGTCATTGCTCCATTGTTGACAATGTCTGATGAGTGCCTTTTTTGCTTTTCCCTTTTGGGCACTGGTCCTTGACTCAGTTCTTGAGTTGCTTCTACACTCTGAGTCGGGTTTTCACCAGTGGTAATCTCTCCATTCTCAACGTCGTCTGGTGTGTGCCTTTTTTGCTTTTTCCTTTTGGGTACTGATCCTTGACTCAGTTCTTGAGTTGCTTCTACAATCTGAGTCGGGTTTTCACCTGTGGTCATCTCTCCATTCACAACAATGTCTGGTGTGTGCCTTTTTCGCTTACGTTCTGACCGAGAAGTTTTGAGTTCCTTTTTCAGCAGCTTTAGTTCCTTGAATGATGCCAAAGTCCGTCGAAGGTATGCACCGATAGCTTGCAAAGCATCTGTATCTGTGGAAACACACATCGATAGAGTGGCAGTTGCTTTGGAGAGAGAAATTGGCTTTGATGAGATTATATTTCCCGGAACTGTCTTCATCTTAAGCTTTGTGTTCTACAGTTTAAAGATCCTATGAAAAATAAGCAAACATACATTATTGTAATACTTCATTTTAATACCACTGAACTCAAACAAAATTTCATCTCAGGCATACATGCACATCATCAAAAATAAAAAAACGATGAACAAAAAAAAAAATATTCAGGTAACAAAAATAAAATAACACATACAAACAGTTCAAAGTTCAAGCTTAAACTACTTTTTTTTTTTCTTTTTTTTTCCCCCCCCAGCAGAGAGCAGATTGTTAGAGGTGGTTAACGATGCGATAAATGCCTATGGCAAATTTATGTGATCATTGCAGCAAAATTGTTAAGGTTTCCACCAGTTATGTGGGGGTGCAATCCAACTTCTATACGTACAATGCCTAGGTGTATGCTTGTATTGTATATTCTTCGGTATAGTGTGAAACTCAGCAACCATGTGGAAGTATACTATACTCGGAACAAATCAATGAAAAACCAAGAGAAAGACATCCAACACAGAAAAGAAGCACCCCTTGATTTCAAATAAGTATTAATTTTCTAAGCTGAAGTGAACATCTTAAGACTAACAAGGTACATAGGGCTCGTTTGGTATGTTGTATTGTATTGTATTGTGTTGTAATGTATTGTGTTGTAATGTATTATATAATACACTCATATGTTTGGTGTAAAATTGTATTAAATTGATGTTTGGTACATTTTTATTAAAGCTTTTAAATTTATATTTTTAACTTTTATAAAAACTTTTAATTTTTTAATTCTAATTTTATTAAAGGTTTTTTTTTTCTAAAAAATATATATATTTATATTAAAGAAAAATACAATTTTTTTCATATTAACAATTTCANTTTTCTTCTAAATGAAACAGCATCAAGATAATCCTCCAACATAATTACATATTAAAATTATTTTTATTCTTATTAATTTATCATATAATATTAACGATAACACACATCACAATCTATCATTTGTTTAGGATATTGGATCTATCACTGGGGACTTGTACATACCCATATGGATTTTCAATTGAATATATAATTAATTTACTGTTTTTAGTATTATCTGATCTTAACCTACAGATTTAATCACATTTTCCCCACTTTCCCAATTTCTTAAACCAGTTTATTCTATAATACTCCTGCAACATCCAACAGGGAAGAAAGATATAGCAGAGACAAAAGAGAATGAAGGAATTAGGAAAGTCAAACTCGCGCATGGCTTTCATTCTCAAGGACGTCTAAGAAGTAGAAGTGGTGCAAGAGGCTACTCTAAAAACTACCCAGCATAAAGGGTCTTCAAATCCCACATACCCAGAAATTAAAGAGCAAAAAAAAAAAATTAATAATAATAATAATAATAATAATACACCCAAATTCGTTATCATCGTGAAAAAAAAAAAAACAAAACAAAAGCTCAAAAAAAAAAACATGGGGTGGCTTACAATTAGAATCTTAATCCACAAATTAGGCCACCAGAATAAGTGTTGCAAAATCAAGAAAGTGGTGAAGATTATACCTTGAGGGCTTGTTTGGTATCTTGTATAGGGAAGCATAGTAAAGTATTATTTAGTTATACTGTGTTCAGCTATAGATGGATGATGATGATAATGATGAACTTTTCACACTTACCATGCAAACTGAAAACAATATTTGGCATTTAACCCAACGTTCAACAAAAAAAGAAAACGGAATCAAAAACAGAAACAAACCAAACATCTAGAAAGAAATCATCATAGCAGATGCAAAATAATCAAAGGAAAATGCAAAGGGTATCTACAATGAGAACAAACACTTAAGGAAAAAACAAAAGTTTTTATTTTCAAAAAAAATAAATAAATAAAAACGACAACCCAGAATTCCATACATCAAGAAAAAGAAAAGAGAGGAAGGAAAATGGGTGAAGCAGCAACGGAACCTCTACTCTTTGATGAAGAAGAAGCCATTTGCATTTGGGGTGGTGTTTTCTAGTCCTCCTATAAGAAGGGTGTGGGTCTTGTTGATGAAGCTCAAGAAGAGCCTTTTGGGGCGGTGTTTTTGTTGTTGATATATGTGTGTGTGAGTGTATATATATATACAGATATATATATATATATATAATCGCAGAATCCATTCCAGATCCCAGAAAAAGAAAAAGGAAAAAAAAAAAGAGAAATTAAATAACAAACAGGGAGTATAAATCACCTTTCTTCACGCCAAGATCTAGAAATCAGCTTCTTCTTTCAGTCATCAATGGCTTCCAGTTCCAGACTTCCAGTGGCTTCTAGTTCCAGTGTAAGACGATGAAGAGTACCGGCAACAACTTGTTCTTGGGCCTTCACCGGAAGAATCACCACCCTCACAACTTGTTCTACAAACAATAAAAGAATAAGAAAAGAAATTCTACAATTTTGGCTCTGGCTAGCGGCGGGCAAGAGGAAGTCGGGAACAGAGTTACAGATTAGTGAGATTGCTCAGATTGGGTGACCTAGGCTAACATGTATTATTATAAAAATTATATATAAAATTACAAAATTACCCTTTGACTAATTGGTCAAACGGATTCCAAGGGTTTTTTCTAATCCAAAATTTTTTTTCATATATTAATTTTACCTACAGAGTAAAAAAGCAGCCTCTAACGTGTGTAACTGGAAATAATTATGCTTTCATCAATTCATTTAAATGAAACTCACCATATTGGGCCTTAAGATTAAGTTAGGGCTGTTGAATGAGTAGAACAAGAGTCATTTTCCTTCAACCTCTTGAAGACAAACTGCGCAGAGGAGGAAATAGCAGACAGCAGATTCCCCTCGCATGTCCACGCTCAGCTGCTAGTTCCCATTCCCATGAAGCTCAAGCTCAAGCTAGCCGCAATTGCCCAAAACTCAGATGCAAAACTAAATCGCACAAATTGAACACCCTTTTTCCTACTTCTGCTTCTGCACCCGAAATAAGATACTCTTTCTCCTCCCCAACCCACTCATTACTGGCAAGTCAATGTAAGCATAAATGATCTCTGTGAATAGTTAGAGTGCAAGGAAAATGTTAATATTCTTAATTTTTAAAATCATCTGTTTCTCTTTCCTCCTGTTTAGATGACAAGGAAAGAGGTATACCACTTTTTGAATGATAGTTGCCATATTGATTTTACTATAAGTTTGCTAATTTGAGATGGAACTCTTAATTTTTAAGTACAACTTATTTGTAAATATCAATTTTTTTTTTTTAATTTCACCTTGCTGAAATTGGTGTTCTTTTATTTGTTCTTCAGGGAAACAATTTCCAATCTCTTTTGACTCACTTCTGGATTACTGGGCTGAAGATCTTGCAGTGATTTTTAGGTTTCTGAACTCGGATTGAGGTGATTAATTTATTGGGTTATACTGTTAGAAAATATATATATATATATATATATATTTTCCTTAAGAACTATTTACTGATAGTTTGATAACTGACCTACAACATCTTAAATAGTTACTGCTATAACTAATAGTGATTACTGTGTTAATTATTTAAAAAAGAAGCTATAATGAGGTCGATATACTTTAACTGGTCATTTTGTCAATGCTGGTTTGAGGTTCTCAAAACTGTCTTGTGGTAAGGTATGCTGGTTCGAGGAAGTTGTAGTAATGGCCATTGTGACTGTTGCTAAATTAAATCTGTCTGAGAAATTTGATTTTTGGTTTTATTTACATATCTCTGTTTTTGACTACCCTGTTATTTGATTAGTTTACTTAACAGATTCTTCTCTCACACGGGCGCCTACTTCCCTACAAATAACGTTAAAACATATATAACATAAGAAATTTTAATTTTTAAAATTTATTTTCAGGATTCTTAAAAGTTGTAATGACAAATATTGGTAATGACAGATATACCCGCAGGTTGGGTATTGGCCAAAAATGGCCAACCCGCTGGTTGGTGCTTTTTGATTTTTGGCCAATACCCATTTGAAATTGATTTCTAATTAGCAGAATGGTATTAGCTTACAAAAAATTAAAATTATGTATACCCATTTGTTATTTTGTGTGGAACTTGATAGAAAACATTGCGAACTGATGTGGGTTTGTATAACCAGCTGTTATTTTGTGGGTGTGAATAACCACTTTGGTACGTCTCTTCTCTAGTTTGCTCTGCCAAAAAGGGTTAAAAATATAAGACAGTTTATATCTGGTTTGCTATAGATGGTTGCACTTTTCATATTTTTTTCCTATTATTTTAAGGGTTGGAAATAAAAGGGTGCAGTAAACTCCTCTTTTTTCTTGGGCACGAAGCTTAGTAAATTCTACTCGACTAATATTTTTTCTTCTCTATTTATCTTATCATGGCTTTAAACCTATAGACTTGAGCAAACAGCCACAGAATGGTGGCTTGAATCTTCTTAGTACAGAGTCAAAGCACTGAACTTGTATTTCTATTTATTTTCTTAATCCATGCACTAATTGCACATGAGCGAACAGTCAAAATGGGGAATCTATTTCATAATAATATAGCACGTCCAAGAATAATACAGCCTCCAAACATATATAGCACACTATATATTTACTTCCAAGGAAATATTAAATGTTTAAAACTCTTTTGAGTATAAAATTTGTGATATATGTTTCCTTATATTATGCATTATGAAATTTGTGATGTTATGTTTAAAACATGTGTTATTAAATGTTTAAACTTTTTTGAATACCCCATGTACCTGGCAGGTTCGGGTTTGGGTATAACCCGTTTAAGTGGAAAACGGGTTCGGATTTGGATTTCGCAGTTACGGCCTTACGGTTAATACGTGCCCCGTTGCCATTCCTATTTGAAGTTAGTGTCTCATGAAAAATTTAAGATTCTAATTAGCAATTTCATGTTTAAATGATGTAACCATAAAATATATCCAGCTGTATTTAGTAATTATAATTTTTTTTTCTAGTTATATTTCTTTAAGTGCTAAAGATTTTATAGTTTTATTGTTGTAGGAATATCCTATGGCAAAAGGATAGAGCACAAATTTCTCTTTCCTCTTTACTTGAATGAAGTTTCTTTTTTAATGTTTGATTGAAATCAATAGCATTTTATGTCCTTTTCATTTAATGTTTGATTGAAATCAATATATATATATATATATATATTTTTTTTTTCATTTAATAATTGGTTGAAATCAGTAGTAGTTTATGTTACAAAACCTACATTTACATACATTAGTTTTTGCTAGCATTTTTTCAAGGTTCTAGGGATTCACATGGTACTTCGCCGGTGTATGGCTGCATCTTATACTTTAATGTAAAAATGGATGCAATATTTGATACACTGCTTAAACTTTACGTTTGATTTTAGTAAGAGAGTTTCCTTCTGATTGGTTTCCAGGATAAGGTTTTCATTAAGTATTTTAACGATTAAACTTACAGGTTTGCAACATCAATGGCAGTTTCATTTCTTCACTCCCAGCAGTCTGTGAGACTGTTTTCTAGAGGTTGTGTTTCTTTCTCAAGGCATGAGTTTGGAAAAGACAACCCTAAGAGAAGGAGCACTTTTGTTGTCTTTGCTTCCACTGACAAGGTAAACATTAACATTTATCGTCAATCCAATCTGCTTTAATTGATTTTCAGTTTAGCAGTGAAATAGGGTGTGGCTTGATAATCTAGCTCAGCCAAGCTTCATATGTTTGCTCTGTCTGTTTGTGGGTAAATGAACCCTTGCAGATGCAAGGTGATGCAAGGTTTCTTTAAGCATTAAATTGTACTTTTTGTTTATTTGATTTTTGCTCGTAAATGTGTTCCTTTATTCAAAGCTTTATTAATCCAGAAATTAGTCAAGTGTCTACCAATGCCTTTATGGTAGAGATTGTTACTTGTCTGGGAAACAAAGGATAGAGAAGGAAATTTGATGGATGGGTTTCCCATCAATCTGATGTACTTCTCTAGAAAGTGTCCATTGTTACCCAATAATGTTGAATTAATTATTATCCGAGCTACATCTGTACTCTACTTCCTGATGTCAAAACATATCATATATGCATGAATGCAAGAGTGCAACAGTCTCAACATGTGTGTGAATGTGTTTTAAGTGATATGCATCATAGGGCTTTAGGTACAACTTCCATGTTCATGGAGAATTTGTTATTTCTATTTGTCCCTTTGACTTTGGGAACTCTTTGGCTTGACAACTATCACATCCTACTCAACTTGGTGCTAGTAATAGCCTATTTTTCTTATTACTTTGGAATAAAAACTTTTACCAAAACCAATTGGTGATGTAGCTCATCTAAGCTTCATGTATTCGCTCCTGGTCTGTCCATTTCTGTGGGGGAATACACCGTTGCAGAAGCATGGTTTCTTTAATCATTCACCTATATGATTTTGGAGCCTGATTCAACCAGACATAGTCAAGTGTCTATCAATGCCTTTATGGTAGAAACTGTTACATGTCTGGGAAACAAAAGATAGAGAAGGAAATCTGATGAATGGGTTTCCCATTGGTTTGATATACATCTTTTGAGGTGTTCATCGTTGCCCGATAATATCATTGTTGTTGAGCTACATCTGGACCCCACAAGACAACCCTCCCTTAGTTTTACTCACCAAAAAAAAAGAAATAGAAAAAGGGACAGCTTGTATGTTTGTTCTACTAATGGGTATCATGCATAGTTTTACTCACAAAAGAAAAAGAAATTGAAAAAGGTACAGTTTGTATGTTTGTTCTACTAATGGGTACCATGCATGCATTTAGCGTTTTAATCATTCGCCTGTATGATTTTGGAGCCTGATTCAACCACACATAGTCAAGTGTCTATCATTGCCTTTATGGTAGGAACTGTTACATGACTGGGAAACAAAAGATAGAGAAGGAAATCTGATGAATGGGTTTCCCATTGGTTTGATATACATCTCATTAGGTGTTCATCGTTGCCCGATAACATCATTGTTGTCGAGCTACATATGGACCCCACAATACAACCCTCCCTTAGTTTTACTCACAAAAGAAAAAGAAATAGAAAAAGGGACAGCTTGTATGTTTGTTCTCCTAATGGGTATGATGCATGCATTTTGTGTTTTAATCATTCACCTGTATGATTTTGGAGCCTGATTCAACCAGACATAGTCAAGTGTATCAATGCCTTTATGATAGAAACTGTTACATGTCTGGGAAACAAAAGATAGAGAAGGAAATCTGATGAATGGGTTTCCCATTGGTTTGATATACATCTCTTGAGGTGTTCTTTGTTGCCTGATAACATCATTGTTGTTGAGCTACATCTGGACTCCACAATACAACCCTCCCTTAGTTTTACTCACAAAAGAAAAATAAATTGAACACCTGTATGATTTTGGAGCCTGATTCAACCAGACATAGTCAAGTGTCTATCAAGTATATCAATGCCTTTATGGTAGAAACTGTTACATGTCTGGGAAACAAAAGATAGAGAAGGACATCTGATGAATGGGTTTCTCATTGGTTTGATATGCATCTCTTTAGGTGTTCATCGTTGCCCGATAACATCATTGTTGTCGAGCTACATCTGGACCCCACAATACAACCCTCCATTAGTTTTACTCACAAAAGAAAAAGAAATAGAAAAAGGGATAGTTTGTATGTTCTAATAATGGGTATCATGCATGCATTTTGTGTTTTAATCATTCACCTGTATGATTTTGGAGTCTGATTCAACCAGACATAGTCAAGTGTCTATCAATGCCTTTATGATAGAAACTGTTACATGTCTGGGAAACAAAAGATAGAGAAGGAAATCTGATGAATGGGTTTCCCATTGGTTTGCTATATATCTCTTGAGGCGTTCATTGTTGCCTGATAGCATCATTGTTGTCAAGCTACATCTGGATTCCACAATACAACCCTCCCTTAGTTTTACTCACAAAAGGAAAAGAAACGGAAAAAGGACAGTTTCTATGTTCTACTAATGGGTATCATGCATGTAATTTGTGTCTAAAGGCACGATCATAAATATTTTTGATCCATGCCTGGTAATGACATATGTAGGCAATAGGCATGCATCCAATTATGTAATTTAATGTTTGCATCCTTTTGAATATATTTGTGCAAGTGAACATAAATTCAATATTCCTTAAAATCAGCTGTTAATTATTTACAAAATAGTAGGGATTGTCACATATATCAATGTCATCTCTATCTCCAGCCCTTAGTTAACTGGAAGTAGTACCTAAATAGCAATTAACATATTTATTAGATGATTATGGTTGTTTCTCTTTGTCAATTTACCGGTTAAAGTTTAGACCATGATTATTGTATGGAAATTTGGCTCCCTGTATTACATTATCTTGTCTTCCCCCTCTCTTCCCCCCCCCCCCCCCCCCCCCCCCCCCCCCCCCCCCTGGCCGATAAAAAGGTTTTAAAAATCTATATATGTGTAAACATATATAATATCATCAACAACATTTCAGGTTCAGGGACTAATAGAGAGTATAAAATGGGATGACAAAGGATTAGCAGTTGCAATAGCTCAAAATGTTGACACTGGAGCTATATTAATGCAAGGGTTTGTGAACAGGGATGCGTTGGTCGCCACCCTTTCCTCGCGAAAGGCAACATTCTACAGCAGGTCACGGTCAAAATTGTGGACGAAGGGAGAGACCTCAAATAATTTCATAAATGTTCTTGATGTCTTCCTTGATTGTGACCGAGACTCGGTAAGTTCTGTTGATATTTTGTTCAACATTGTATACCTGTTGCATCCTGCACTCTATACTCTTTTAACTTATGGTGAAATCTCATATGCATACATTAGCTGAACTTTTTCTCAGATAATATACCTTGGGAAGCCTGATGGACCTACCTGTCATACTGGCTCTGAAACTTGCTATTACACGTCTGTTTTTGATTTATTAGAACGTTCAGAGGTTTGCCCTTATAATCATTTAATAAGTTTGCATGTGTTGATTGTGATTACTCTTGCCAAATTTTTGCTTATTCTTGAGGATATTATATTCGGTAATTTGTTGCAGACAGAAGGGAATGGATTGGCGTTGACCTCATTGCATTCACTGGAGTCTACAATTGCCCAGCGCAAAGCAGAAGCAGAAGCATCACAGGATGGAAAACCCTCTTGGACTAAAAAGTTATTAACTAATAGCAGTTTGCTGTGCTCTAAAATTAGGTAAGGTATTCATTTAGCAATAAAAAAACAATTCTCATCTTATTTTTAGAAAGCAAATGACATTTTATTAGGAGAGTACTAAGTCCATTTCCTTTATGTATGTGTTACTCTTTTTAGGGAAGAGGCTGATGAACTATGCCGAACACTGGAGGGGGAGGAGGGTAAGGAGCGTGCTGCCTCAGAGATGGCAGATGTGGTTTATCATGCCATGGTTCTTCTTGCACTTAAAGATGTGAAAATGGAACATGTCTTCGAAGTTCTTCGAAAAAGATTCTCTCAATCAGGAATCGAGGAAAAGAAAAATCGCTCAGCACAAGGTTAGGTATCGACTTTTGATAATTAATATCTGAGTATAAGACTGGACTGAACTTTTATTTAGGATAGGATTGGACATTTATAGGATATTATAGAACATGACCAAGTTTAGTACTATTCTGTGTTTTGATGCAGAAGATTGGGTTGGACTATTTTTTTGATTTGAAAATATATATTTCATTTATTGAATATATGACTAGTTTATCTAGTTTATTTATCAAATCAAATTTAATATTTATTTATCTAGTTTACTTAATTTATTTTCCAAATTGTTTATTTTTTCCTTAAAACACCGATTTATATTTTTATTTATTTTCTTCATATTTTTTGACATAAAGTTTTCTTTTACAAAAAATAAAAATAGAATCACATAGGCAGAGTGTTCTACCTCCTGAAGTCAATCAATTAAAAAATAAACCAAATAAAAGAAAAGGGAAAAAAAAGGAAATAAAGAATCAAATAAAATAAGAAAAAAAATAATAAAACGAAAAAATGAAATAGATATTGAAAAAAAATAAAGAAATAAAAAGTTAAGTAATGAAATTAAAAAAGAAACTAATAAAATAAAAAAGTGAAATTAAAAAAAAGATGAATGAAGTAAAATAATAATGAAATAATGGATAAAAGAAAGAAATTTTAAAAAGAAAAAAGAAAAGAAAAAGTATTTCACTTAACGTCAAAGGCTCAAAGCGATGCTCTTTACCCATCGTCTTTGCCGTTTCTACCATCAACCACCCAACCTTGCTGCTACCTGAGAAGCCCAATGAAGATCTCTTTTTAACCTGAAATTCTTTATTAATATTCAGAAAATTCAGTACTTGTCTTTCTTTATCAGTTATCACCCAATAAAGATTTGAAGAAGAAGGTGATGCAGATTGTACGTAGATTACTTTTATATTGTTTGCTGATTTTTAGGTGAAGATAGAAAAAATGAGGGTGCATTGAGTTTTAATCACTTGAAAGATTTGAGTTCATTCGGAGCTCTAGATTAAATAGGGTTTTAACCAAAAAAAAAGAAAAAAGATTTAAATAGGGTTGATGATGGCAACTCATACGAACACCCGATTTCAAAACGCTTCCTTTTGCTTCTTTTTTTTCTTCAAAAAATAATTATTTATTATTTATATTTTTAGTAGACGAGTATTATAATTTTTACTTATGTCAATATGACAATAAGAATGTAGTTATATTGATATTGATAATAAGCAAATATCTTTCCTTTTTTCATATAAAGTAAATATTTAATTTTTTTTTAATTATTTTGGTAGAATAAAACTATGGAAAATTATAATTAAATGTGTTTATTTTTCTAAACAATAATTATCTATTTTGATAAAAAAAAATTATTGAAAAAGAAATTAGTAACACAAAATGTTATATTAAACATTGTACAATATTAATAATTTAATACAGTTTTTTTTGGTAATCATAAATTAACATGGTTCTAACGCAACAAACGAGCTATTAGTAGGGGTGTTCATCGGTTCGAAACCAATTTATTTTGAAAATAGTCAATCCAATCTAATTATTAATCGGTTTTGTTTTTTTCAATCTGATTTCATTCATGCATCAAATATAATCTAACCCAATCAAATTAGTAATTTGATTGTATTTGTTTAGTTAATCGGTTTAGCTTGAATTTTTATTTAATTTTTTTAGACTTTTTAAAATTTAATTTTTGTATTTTTTTTTACCTTGAATCTTTGATATTGGAGCTATATTTTTGTTTGCTAAAAAATTGTTAGGTTTAAACTTTGTTTAATTTTTTTTTCTTAATCTAACACATAAATAATTAAAAAAAATAAGTTATGGTTATTTAAAAAATAATTGGGGAGAGAGAGAGAGTTAGAGAATAGAGATAATCTCCTAAAGTTTATTTAAAAAATAATAGAGTGTATGTAGATTAACAGTAAAATAGAGAATATACCAATAAAAATAAGTCATATAATAAAAAAAATATATTTTTAAAAATTAAAAGATAATCGGTTTGGTTTGGATCGGTTGTATCGGTTTTGACCTTAGCAACCAAATTAAACCGATCTAATAGTCGGTTTTGAATTTTTAAAACCAATCTAACCCAATAATATTAAAATAATCGATTCAAACAAGTTGAATTGGATTGGATTAGTCAGTTTCATCAGTTAGTCAGTTTTTTTGCACATCCCTAACTATTACATCCTGTTTGGTGGGCAAGGTAAAGATCGGATAGAACTATTTTCGTACCAAACAAGTGTTTGGTGCTACAGATGCCATGAGATTTACAAATCCAAAATTTGTCCCAAAAACCAGGACAAGCTGACCCATTTGAAGAAGTGGGTCAATCCTTGTCTAAGAGGTGGTCAACCCTGTCCTAAGTCCACGTTAGTCTTTTTGCTGTTGATGGTGGGGTTTCTATTTTATTTTTCCTTATCTTACGTCTTACTTTCTTTTTTATTTTTTTATTTACTTTTTCCCTTTATATTTATATTTATATTTATTTTTTTATTTTTTGTAAATAACCAATTTGCGTTGATTGATTTGCACTATATATAGCATCAAAAATGTATATTTACATATATGAGAAATCATGTCATGGATATTAGGAGTTAAACGGAAAAGAGGTTACTGACAGTGCATAATACCGTTTAATTGGTGATCTAATTGAAATGCATACATAAAATGAGGAAGTAATAAGATAAACCAAAAAAAAGAAAAAAACAAGTAAAATACCAACCACTGCTACTTGGCTAAATGTATTGAATAATAAAGTTATAAACTTTAAGAACAGTGATATCCAAGAGACGATGACAGACAATGCTCCATGGCATCTTGAAGAGCAATGAACCCAGCACACTCCAAAAACCGATCGCAAATCCGAGTCCCAAGCTCAAATAGAAGCCACTTTCTTCGAATAGATTACCTTCTTGGTCTTCTACTTCAACTTCAGGTGGCCTTGCATCGCTTTCATAGCAGTTCTGTACAAGTGGAGCTCCACAAAGTTGGTTGCCAATAAAGCCTGACATGTCTAAGCTTTGAAGCTGCGTGCTGGTAGGAATTCGCCCAGTCAAATTATTGTATGACAAATTCAAGTGGCTCAAAAACGATAAACTGGAAATGCTTGGAGATAGTTGACCAGATAGTTGGTTTCTTGACAAATCCAGAGATTCCAACAATCTCATATCACCAATCTTTGAAGGAATCTGACCAACCAAACCATTCATCGACAAGTTCAGCGATTGCAATCGAACAAGGCTTGTTAGTTCCTCCGGTATCTTTCCAAGAAGATTGTTGTCTGAGAGATCCAAGCTTACAACAAATTTAAGCAGACTGCTATATTCAAATTCCCTTCCTTTTGAAATCAGCAGGGCATTATCTAGGAATTGCCAATCACCTGCTATTAACACCATCGAAGTGGGGTCACTTACATTTTGCAAGATGGCCATGGCAGTCAAATTGTGAAAGGACCAGTATCCGAAGATATTGAAGATTGCAGAGTTCATGAGGAATATCACCATGAAAGATATTTGAACCAAGATTAAGAACAGACAAGTTTTGAAAACTTGTCGCTAACCAAAGTGGAAGCTTTCCTCCGAATTCATTTGCACTGAGATCAGCATTTAACAGCAATGTACAATTCCGAAGAGACAAAGGAAGCTCACCAGACAGATTGTTATTGCGCAAGTTCAATGAACGAAGATTAGACAAATATCCCATCGAGCTCAGGATAGCGCCAACAAAGTTATTGTCATGTATCTGTAAGACCATCAAGTTAGTCCAATTCATCCAACAGTTGGGAATTTCTCCTGAAAGAAGATTGTTTCCGAGAGAAAGAATGGATCTGTTATCTAATTTTTGGAACACATTGGGTCTTCCATTCAAATGACACAAGAAGGTAGAGATAGATCCAGAAAATAAATTAGCGGAAAGATCCAAGATACCTACATTAATGGAGGGGATAGGTGGCAAAGAGCCACTGAATCGGTTTGAACTCAAGTCGAATGCTGAGTAAGGATGAGATATCGCTGAGTAAGGATGAGATATCATAACCGGAAAATCCCCGTAGAGTTGATTGTGAGAAATATTTAGATAACTTAACTGTGCAGAAAAAATCTTAAACCAAGTGGGAAGTTTACCAGAGATGCTTGTGTTGGATATTCGTAAATCAGACAAAAGTGTTTGTCTCTGAATCCACTGTGGTAACTCTGGTCCCAACTTCCAAGAATTCAAATGCAAAGAATAAAGTTGGAAAGGAGGAAGCCAACTGGGACTAGTTTTCAAAGTTAACGAGTTTCCAGATGCATACAAGTATTGCAAACTAGTCATATTAGCAAACTGAATATCAGAAACTTCACCTTCTAATAAATTAAACGAAATGGAAAACCTTTCTAGCTCTGCTAGTTGACCAATACTTTCAGGAAGACTCCCATTTAACTGATTAGAAAATACAATGAAGGATTGCAAGTGTGATAGTTTTCCTAAAGACTCTGGAATTGGACCGGAAATTGAATTGGAAGGAAGAGAAAGTACGACCAAATTTCTAAATTGTCCAATTAGTTCATTTGGCAAATGACCTGAAAGCTTATTAAAGTCTAAAAATAACCTCTCTAATGAATTTGAAGCACAGCCTGACAGACTTGCTAAAACTTCTGATACCTCTATGCTAAAATTATTATTTGAAAGGTTAAGCTCTAATAACTTGCAACGATTTCCCAATGAGTTTGGTAATTTCCCTTCCAATCTGTTATATGAAAAATCAAGATTGACTATGGATGTTAAGTTGTCAATCATCCTCCAAACATTACTCTGCAAGTGATTGCCACTGAGTTCAAGGGTAGCAAGTGAAGTCAAATTATATGTTGTTGCAGGCAGAGGAAGGATATGATGATCAAGATCACATTCAGACAAGACTAATTTTTCCAAAGAGGACAGAAAGTTTATTGCTGCAAACCAATCAAATGCTTGGCTAAGGTCAACTCCAATCATGGACAAGAAATGAAGGGAGGTGAGGCCAGATATCCATTGAAGGTTATCGGCCTTCAATGGGTTCTGCCAAAGACTCAGATAGCGAAGATTTGTAAGGTTTCCAAGTTGACGAGGGATTAATCCCGCGAATCCACAGGATGAGAGGCTTAGAACTCTTAAACTTTTAAGAGAACCAATAAAGCTAGGAATTTGAATTCCTCCAAAATCGTTTTCGTCTAGCACCAACTTCCTCTGATAAGTTAAATTCAGCAAAGAAGGATTTAACTTACCGCCCAAATTATATCTAGCATCACCATATTGTAAAGTAGTGGAAAGATCAAGAGATCGAACATGACCGGTTATGTCACTGCAGACGATACCTGTCCAATTACAACAATCTCCTTCGCCCCAATTCGAAAGCCGGTAGTATCCTTGAGATCTTGCTTGAATGTCAAAAGAGCTTGCCTCTCATTTTCTTTGCAAAGCAAATTCAGATTTCCATTGCAGAAGCTTATAGCGCTTGATGCTGCTAATATGAGTAGAAATACTATAACAATGCTGTTGGAATCCTCCATTAAGTTTTTCAAGGACTAATGTAACTATATTTTAATGAAGGCTTGGTTTTGCAATTAAATTAAGGCTATCTTGCATGTATATATATATGGATATTGGTCAGCTTCAGAGTTTTATGACTGGGATTGTGGGTTGCTTGGAAAATTTATTAATTCATAGAAATTATGCTATACCATGTCTTTGAAGTTAAGCGGTGCCATTTAATGCTTTGTGTAATTTGTGGACTAAATGCTAGCTCTATAATTGGACTAACTGGAATTTGTTGACAAGCTTAGCCAAGTAATAGAACGACTATTTACCAAATGAATTAGTTGTACTAGAAAAAATTAGGTGCACGTCCATTTTCTTTCTATTAAAAATATAAGAAAAAGTCCATTTTCTTTCTTCTTTTTTATTTTGGAATGAAATATTAAATAGAACTTTCCTCTCCTTGGCATATAATAAACATAGTGTGGCATGATCCATACATAAAACGCAGCAGATAATAAATTGATTATCTCTTTCAATCTCACATCGTTCAACAGCATGTAACAATATGGTTTTAAAAACATACCGTTGTAGATTGCAAAACTTTCTGCAATGGGATCCTAGATGTTATGCAACTTGCAAAGCAGTCAATAATAAGTGTGCAATAGGCCACTATGGAGTCATCCCTCTCAACCTCTTATCTTTTTCTCTAGGTCAAATAATAATATTCATGGCGCCTCCAATTCAATACCCCCAATCTCCTTTCATAGCACACACAAAAAAATAATATTATGTTTATAAAATATAGATGGATTCTACTATATGGGTCATGAGAAAGATATAAATATCATTTTAGTTTAATGTGCTTACAAAATAATAAAGAAAAAAAAATAATTTAAATGAGCTTTGCAATATCAGTTTAATAAAATATTCAATTTTATCATTAAAAATCTAAACTCAATAAGTGAATTAACATAATTATGTTCGGTCTATATAATTATTTAACGCCCAATTACAAGCAAAAATCATATATTTGTGGGGCATAATTTGAATGAAGTTTGAATTTCTAACACCAATACAGTATTGGTTGTAGTATTAACTTTTCAAAGTTAGCATT
This sequence comes from Ochetophila trinervis, assembly GCA_003254975.1. Classification (NCBI taxonomy): domain Eukaryota; kingdom Viridiplantae; phylum Streptophyta; class Magnoliopsida; order Rosales; family Rhamnaceae; genus Ochetophila; species Ochetophila trinervis. Next base: position 142,053 of record QANX01002268.1, on the reverse strand, counting down.
GAAGTCATCAGATGTGAAGTATTTCTACTAAATTTTTCCATTTAAATCATGATAAATAGCAAAAATAGATTAATAAAAATTAAAAAATTAAATTGGCAAAAAATTATTTGTTTTTTTAAAATATATATTCGTTGGGCAGAATTTGAATGAAGTTTGAATTTCTAACGCACAGTGCATTATTGCCTATTGGTAGTAGTATTAACTTTTCAAAGGTAGTATTGAAGTCATAAGATGTAAAGTATTTCTACTAAATTTTTCCATTTAAATCATGATTAATAGCAAAAATAGATAATAAAAAATATTAAATTGGCAAAAAGTAATTTGATTATTTTAAAATATATATTAATCATTTATTTTATTTCTCATAATTTAAATGAAAATACTTATACATATAAGTGGTCCCATTTTTCTCCATGGCTAATTTGATATAGAAATAGTTAATCTATTTATATATATATATACATATATTTTTAAATATTGTTAGTCATTGGTATCACTACTAGAAAATAGGGTAAAAAACGACGGTGAAAAATTGACGTCATAAGTGTTTACACGACGGACACAAAACAGTCGTCTAATGAGGCGTCGTCGATAGTCATAAAACATCGATGACGGTTCAAAACCGACGTCTAAAACCATGCTGAAGCCACGTGGATGTCCACGGGGCAAATATATAGACGACGGTTTTATGTAGAAATCGTCATCTATGTTAAGTATAGACGACGGTTTCTACATAAAACCGTCGTCTATGTGTTGTTTTTTTTTTTTTTCTCAGTGGCTTTTAAATAAATTTAAACAAAATTATATTAAATATATTCTAATTACAAAAATCTTATACAAAATTACTAATTAAACCAAAACTCTCATATACAATTTTTCACACAATATATGCACCGGTAGTTCATACATATCATCAAATTTAATACATATTATCGGATTTCATATATATCACCGAATAATTTATACAATTTTCGATTATATACACAATATACAAATTAACAACCAACTTAACAAATACATTCAATATTCAAACAAAATAATGCATTGTATTCAATATTCAAACTTTTCAATGCACGGATTCAAATATTTTCATGGAATAAGGCATTCACAATTTGTTAAAAACAATTTAAATAGATTGCCGAGTACTAACCTTAAAGTTTGTGAAATGAAGAAGTAATCTGACCACAATGGAGAAGATGAGAAACGACGACCACAATGGAGAAGATGAGGAAACGGCGACCACAATGTAGAAGATGAGCAAACAGCGGCGGGTGCTTTAGGATTTCTAAAGAAGTGAGGGCGGGTGCTTTAGGGTTTCTAAAGAAGTGGGGGAAAATGAGAGAGGAAGATGCGTGTAAAGAACAAAACACAAAGTTAAAAACGACGGTTCTAAGCGAAAACCGTCGTTTTTACCCAAATAACACGGCTACAAAAACGACGCCGTTTTGATAAAGACGACGGGTCTAGAGCCAGGCCCGTCGTTTTTTTTTTTTTTTTTTCGTTGTAAAAACGACGGTTCTAAGCTAGAACCGTCGTCTTTCCTTTTTTTTTATTTTTATTTTTTTTAAGAATGGGTAAAAACGACGATTCTAGCTTAGAACCGTTGTTTTTACCCACATAAAGATGATGGTTCTTTTAGGAACCGTCGTCTATTCTCTACAAAGAGACATGTGGCAGCAATGTGGATGCCACGTGTTTTAGGAATTTATTGACGACGGTTTCTTAATAAACCGTCGTCTTTGATTAAATTATAAACGATGGTTTTGTTTTTAACCGACGTTGATATTTTTTTATACGACGACCCGTCGTCTTTATTACCAGCCAAAGTTAATAACCGTCGTATTAGTGTATCAACGTCGATTTTTTTTGTTAACCGACGTCTATATAAAAATAAATCCGTTGTCGATAGTTTATTTCTGTAGTAGTGTATTGAGTATTTTTTTTATGAATCTTTTTTTTTTTATGAATCATTGGTTTTGAGTTAATCTTTTTAGAGGATGACAACAGAAACATGGAGGAAAAATAATCGATTTCTAACTAATAATTTTGCCTTCAATCAGAACTACTTAATATAACAATTTTCATAAAAAAGAAAGGGAAAAAAAATAAAAAAAAAGATGGACCACGTCCAATCCAAACACTTTAACTTACTTTTTATTTTAATTTCTACAAGTTTAGAAGAACATAGGCTTCTCTTTTCAAAAGTTACCAAAAGTCGCTAAAAAAAATGATTTTTTTGTGATAGAAAATTTTGTTACAGGTGTTTTTTTATCATTGAAAATCTATCATTTGTGATGCCATAATACTATTATGATACATTTGTCATAATTGCGCCGACAATAAAATTATTATCACTGAAAACTCAAAAAAAGTTAGTGTCATTAAAATTTTGAATTTTCAACAAGCATTAGTGATGGAAAAGAAAGCAGTCATCACAATCTGTGAAAAAAAATATTTTAAATATGAATATATAATATATGACAGTTATGACTATCACAATTGCATAAATACATAATAGTGACGCATGAAACTGTCACTATTATGCCCAAGATCAATTGTGACAATGCATTTCTATCCTAAAAGCAGTGTAAAACATAAAAAAATCTATTTTTTTACTATTTTCATCTCATTTGATTAAAATAGGGTTATTTACTCTTCTTCTTCCTTTCTTCTTTCTCTCTCCCAGATAACTTTTTCTCTTCCCCGTTGAATATACAACCATCATTTTGCCGAAAATCAACCTTTTCCCAGCGACAGCAAGTTAATTCACCACCTGAAAAACAACTCACAACTGCTCCACTGCCTACCAATGGAAAAATCAAGGTGGAATGGGTTAAAATAATTTGCTCTGAGACAAAAATAGAAAATATAGTCTATGATTTGTACTCACCCTGTTTATATTATATATAGTAAAATTATTTTTAGAATTACTTTTTATACTTTTAATTATAAATTTTATATTTTTATTTGAAATGTAAATAACATTATTTTAAAATATAATTTAAAAAATAAATTTTTAACATCTTTTATGAATTAAGTGTTTTAAAAAAATAAACAAAAAAACAGAGCAGAAAATAAAAAAATCCGTCCCATTCCAATAAAATTTCGTCCCACTCCACTTCCGATATAAATAAAAAAAGGAACAAAGACAATAATGAAAAATTCCTGCAGAGCAAGGTAGGGTGAGGTCGCTCTGCTTTGTTGCCATCTCTAATGTGATGCAATATGCATTATATTTCACTTTGCCCCTTAGATTTAATTATTTTACAATTTGCCCCCTAATAAACAACCCGATGGGCCAATCTAAATATAGCCTAATATAAGTTTTGTCATATGCTTCTATCCTTCATATCAATCTTATCATATTCATATCTTTTATCCAAAAAAAACAACAACTATAATATCCTGGCAAAATAAAAAAATAAAAGATAAAATAAAAATAAAATATATATATATATATATGTATATCCAAAATATTCCAACAATTAATGGAAGAATTTCACCACATCATAATACAAGGAAGATCAACTAAATTTTGTGTCCTGTTTGGTTTGAATAGCAAGTACTAGCAGTACCTGAATCTGGATCCTGCCAGGAAGCTTGCCATTGTTTATCATACAGAGTAGCTTCATCTGCTAGCTTCTTAAGCTTATCATAATCTTGGCTTCTCTTAAATACAGTTATACCAATGACAGTCACAAACAGCCCTGCTTTGCATATGAAATTACCACTCTGTCCAACTACATCAAGTCCTGTCAATGCATCTACAATATACGCCATGAAGAACCCCACCATTGCAGCTCAACCTACGCATTTCATAGATAAACTATATACCATAATCTTCTGTTAAATTTTTTTTTTTGGTAAGAAAAGAAATGCTATATTAGAGCAAAAAAAGCCTCAAAGCGAGGATTACATAGCCTCACCCAAGGGGAGGTCCTAAAAAAGAGCAAGAGCAATATCTGAGGGGATATCCCTCACAGAAAAGGAATCAAAATTAAAACAAACATTCCTACCAAGGGAAATTTTTGCAACTGAATCAGCAGCTCCATTAGAGGACCTACTCTTCCAGCAAAATTTCCAATTAAAACTAGAGCTTCTGTCTTTAATCTGGAGCACACCTGGTCTAATATCCCAAATGTCAGGGTCAGCGCTTGAGTTTATCTCCCTTATTATGGTAGCTGAATTAGAGGACAATAACACATCTCTCCATTCCTCCCTTGCTGCAATTGAAGAACTCCACACCAACGCCTCCATTTTCGCTGCTAAGGCTTAAAAAAAGTCCAAACATTTGGACTTTAACATGATCAGCTCCCCCTCTTCATTCCTCACAACAATACCAATACTTGCTTTACCATCCTTGAAAGATACATCAGTGTTGATTTTAATCCAGCCAGTTGGGGGGGTATCCATCTTTCAATTATGTCCTCCCTTTGAAGCTCAATTACAGTCTTGGTCAAAACCTGAGAAAACTCCTCCACCATTTGATTAAGCATGTGCAACTTCTTTGCCATTACCACCTCCCCCAAGTGCAACTTCATGTTCCTAAACTGCCAGCAAAGATACAAAAACGAACACAACCAGACAGATGTTGAACCACAGTCACACCTTCCACAAACAAAACATTCCTTGGACTTAAACAGCTATCAATAATTTCAGCAATGGAATTAACTCTCCATCTATCCAACCTAAAGCCCTTGTTACACCCAAAAGCTAGAGCTCTTGCTCCCGTACATTCTTTAAAAATATGAAACAAAGTTTCCTCCTCTTCTCCACAAACAACACAGTAAGTCTCTCCAATTCATATTCTCCGGGCAATCACTTCCCCAGTAGGTAGCACTCATGCGAGGATTCTCCACAAAAACATCTTCCAAAGAGCATGTAAGTTACATTTCCAAAGTTTCCCCCAAAGTTCAGAAACATTCCTCTGAGGATCAAAAGTGTTGGTTTCAAAGCAGCTTGCCACTGTGAAGCCCCCAGGATTTAAGCCTCTCCACATAAGCTTATCATTGCAGTCAAAATCCGGCCATTTTAGTTGCAATATGCACTTTGCATCTTCAGCGAACAACTCTCTCACCAAACCTTCGTTCCATCCATTACCCAATTCATCCCTCAACTCTGCCACTTTGCCAATCCTGCTTTGGATCACTCCCTCGCCGGGTCTTGGTATTTTGCCCACTAGATTTGGAACCCACGGGTCCTTCCAAATATTAATGTTGCTACCATCTCCCAATTGAAAGCAAGCCCCTTTTGATATCCATTGCCTAGCATTCATTATGCCTCTCCACACATTGGAACACCCAGGTTTCAGAACATGCTGAAAGAAGGATTGCCCTCTAAGGTACTTTGATCTCATAATTCGAACCCATAACACATCAGATTCTGAGGCAATCTTCCATGCCAATTTAGCTAATAAGGCCATATTAACATCTGTGAAACGCCGAAAGCCTAAACCTCTTTGCTGCTTTGGTTTGCAAATGTCCTCCCAAGCCTTCAAAGCCATAAATCTGCCACCTCTAGAGTTGGAGGACCATCAGAATTTCTTAACCATCTTGTCTAGCTCCTTGCAAATGTACTAGGAAATTGGAAAGTGGCCATAGAATAAGTGGGAATGGCCTAAACCACTGATTTAATAAGGATTGCTTTCCCGGCTTTTGATAAAAGATTTTTGTTCCATCCTTCAAGCCTCTTTTGCACCTTTTCTTTTATCCGACCGAATTCCTTTGTTTTATTTATCCCCATAATAAGATCATTTCCCAAATAGATAGAAGAACCACCCATATCCTTAAAGCTCGTGATCTCCAAAATCTCCTTTCTAGATTTCCTCCCTGTGTTCCTTGAAAAAAATATATTAGATTTCTCCACATTAGCCTCCTGTCCTGACTACTCACAGTAGGTGTCAAAACATCTCCTGAAAGTTTCTGCTTTTGTTTTATCCGCAAGCGCCATGACTAGCAAATCATCCGCATATAGCAAATGAGAGACCGGAGGAGCATTCCGATCCACTTTAATACCATGAAGTCGCCCTTCCCTTTCTTCCTTTTCCAGCAGCCTCGACAGAACTTCCGAGCCTAAAATAAAAAGAAGCGGAGAGATCGGGTCCCCTTGACAAAGACCTCGACTTGGTTTAACATTCTCTAAGACACTCCCATTAAGAAGAAAATTGAACGTGACTGTATTAACACAACTACAGATTAGTTGCTGGAAATGTTCACTGAAACCCCAAGCCTTGAGAGCCCAAATTAAGAAAGTCTACTCCATCCGATCATAAGCTTTCTTCATGTCGATCTTCATAACCATTAGTTTGTTCCTCCCCTTATGCTTCCTTACTCTGTTAATCACTTCTTGAGCAATTACTGTGTTTTCAGCTATCCATCTCCTTTTAACAAAAGCCCTTTGATTTTGGGATATGAGCTTTTCAATCACCCCACTCAACCTGTTCGCCAAAATTTTAATTATTCTCTACAGCCTATTATTATCCTCCTCCGAGAGCTTCTCCCATAATAGAACATCAAGATTTGAATTGATCCTTGGATGGCTAGAGGTGAAAAGGTTCTCAAATTTTGTTTTAAAGTAATCAGCAATATTCTCATCCCCCTCTAGCCACTCCTCTCCATAATCTTCTGTTAAAAACTACTTAAAGTATAAAAAAAATGCACCGCATGTTAATTATTCTCTGCAGCCTCATGTTTTCTTTGATCAATATGCATGGCAGACTTATCTTGTTCAGGTGATTTGGAACTTGTTTGGCTTTCAACGACCAAATGGGTTGCCTGATTTGTTCCCAAAGATCAAACAACAAATGGTTTGGGTTGTTTTCTTTTGGTAACATGGTGGTTGTTTGAGCTGCTTACTTTTTGCAGTGAAGCATAAATGGCAATGGAAGCCATGCTTGTATCTTAAAACCTTTTGGTTCTCTATCTTTGTTCCTTTTTTACTTTGTTTTCAGTAATTTCTTTCTCTAGAAAAATAGCTCACAGACAGAGAAGGTGTGGCTGTGGCAAACCCATGCTTTGAAGCTGAAAAAGCTTCTCTCTCCTTCCACTATTATCTTGTCAGTGAAGTTATGGGCACAGCCTAATTTATCCATTATCTGCTTGGATGCTAATTTATATGTCATCCAACTACCCATGTATTGCTTCTAGAAGTTCACTTGCACTACTTCTGTTAATATGTTTCAGTGTTATGGTTTATGTCGGTTATGAAGATCATTGAAGAGCTTAATTGTGCATGTTAAAGGTGGCACTTTTGGTGACATGGCTGCTGATATGGCAGCAGAGAGGTTAAAGATGATAACATATTTTGTGCAAACCAGATTAGTCCAAAAATGGTTGCTTTTGGACCAGCCTTGTGTTAAGTATCTTGGTTATATGTGAAACAATTAAACTAAGTGTACCTTGTGTTTAGTCTTATTTTGGCTGGTCTTTGTGTCAGTTTTTAGAAGCCTATGTTATAATGTTTAATAGGGGTAATCAAGTTTGTAAAAGGCAGCGTGGTTGCATCTGTCAAATGACAGAGGTTAGGTATTTTTTTGTTTTGTTTCTAGTCTTGTATATACCATATGTTTAACCTTAATGAAATGCTGAAGCTTTTATGTAAAAACATACTACTTTTCTTCTCTAGAACTCCTCTGGGTCATACTTCTAACATGGTATCAGAGCATTAACTGATGTTAGAAGGGCTAGATTCATGCAAAGCAACCAGACCAAGTGAGTCTTGAGCTACTAGTTTTTTAGGGATCAAAAACCAGTTTAGAGCCTACTATTCTCTTCTTGTTTTCCTCTCTGAAAAACCATGGCTTCAACCCATTTTTCAGCCCCCTTTCCACTAGTTTTCACAGTTGAAAACTATGCAATGTGGTCTATCAAAATGAAGGCCTATTTGCAAGCTTTTTACCTGTGGGAGGTCACAGAAGGAGGAATGGAACTAGAGCCATTGAGGGCAAACCCCACTATGGCTCAAATGAAACAACACAGTGAGGAGGTTGCCAAAAAGTTTAAGGCATTGGCTGCCATTCATTCCTCTATCTCGGACACTATCTTCACTAGGATAATGGCATGTTCTACAGCAAAAGACGCTTGGAATAAGCTCAAAGAAGAGTTCTAAGGAAGTGCAAGAACAAGGCAAATGCAAGTCTTGAATTTAAGGAGAAAGTTCGAGACTTTAAAAATGAAAGAAAGTGAGCTAGTGAAGGAGTTCACAGATAGAGTTCTAAAGGTTGTAAACCAGATTAGAGTGCTTGGAGAGGAGCTGCCAGACAAGAGGGTTATTGAGAAGGTATTGGTGAGCTTACCTGAAAGGTTTGAGGCAAAGATTTCATCCTTGGAGGAATCAAGAGACCTTAATGAGATCTCTCTCTCGGTGCTCATCAATGCATTACAAGCTACTGAGTAGAGGAGGACTTTTAGACAAGAAGAAAGTATGGAGGGTGCTTTGTTTGCAAAGCAAAAGGGAGAAACTGTTGAGAGAATAAAAATGGGCAAGGAGAGCTTCAATAAAGAAGGAGATCGGAAGAGATATGGCCCTTGTTTTCACTGTAAAAAGGAGGGTCATACATCAAAGTATTTGTTGGTTTAGGCCACATGTGCAATGCAAGAGTTGTAAGCAATTTGGCCATGTAGAGAAGGTATGCAATAGGAAAAGAGAGAATGTACAACAAGCTAATCTAGCTCAAGCAGTTGTAGAAGGCCAGCTGATTACTGAAACTCTATTTTCAGCCACTTGCTTCACAGCAGACAGCAGCAATGGCAACTGGATATTGGACAGTGGTTACTCAAACCACATGTCATTTGAGGAGGATTTGTTCTGCCATTTGGACAAAATTATAACAACAAGAGTGAAGCTGGGAAATGGAACATATGTTGAGGCTCTCGACAAAGGAAATGTGGTTGTTAACACACTAGCAGGTTCCAAACTTATAACTGATGTCCTGTTTGTTCCAGATTTAAGTGTAAATCTTTTAAGTGTGGGACAAATGTTAGAGAAAAAATATTCTTTGAATTTCTCTAACAAGTCTTGCACCATATATGATTCTCAAGGGTGTGAGGTGTTAAAAGTAGCCATGAAGGATAAGAATTTTGTGATAAATTTAGAGGAAGTGACCATGCTGCACTTAGAACCAAAGCTGCTAATGAATCATAGCTTTGGCAAAAACAATATGAAGATTTGAACTACACAGCCTTGCTGAAGACCAATGTGGAAGATCATGATAAATGGAACAAGGAGGTGAAGCCAAATGCTCAAGGAGGTGATCATGTTTCCAGCTTAAGTCATGAGTTGCCTAGAAAAACTAAATTTGCAAGTACTACATGTGGAGACAAATCAGATAGAGTTTCTAACTTTAAAAGGAATGGTGAGGTATTGGATGGAGGTTGGCTTTCTAAACTTGAGCAGCAGCCAGGAGAGAATTTTTTCTCTAAATTTGAAGTTAGTCATTTGATGAAATTATTAAATTCAAAGGCTATTTTAGAGCAAAGACAGAAAAATCAGAGCATGAGTGCAGGAGTAGAAGCTGAAAGGAATCATGAAGTAAAGTTGGTGCATTGCTCATCTGAAAACCATCTTACAGATATATTCACTAAACCTCTTCTCAAAATCAGATTTGAAACATTGAGAACTTATCTCAGTGTTTCCCCCAAAAGTGCCAAGGAGGAGTGTTGAAGGTGGTACTTTTGGTGACATGGCTGCTGATATGGCAGAAGAGAGGTTAAAGATGATAACATATTTTGTGCAAACCAGATTAGTTCAAATCTGGTTGTTTTTGGACCAGCCTTGTGTTAAGTATCTTGGTTATGTGTGAAACAAGTAAACTAAGTGTACCTTATGTTTAGTCTTATTTTGGCTGATCTTTGTGTCAGTTTTTAGAAGCCTATGTTATGATGATGTTTAAGAGGAGTAATCAAGTCTGTAAAAGGCAGCATGGTTGCATCTGTCCAATGACAGAGGTTAAGTATTTTTGTTTGTTTTTAGTCTTGTATATACCATATGTTTAATCCTTAATGAAATGCTGAAGCTTTTATGTAAAAACATACTACTTTTCTTTTTTAGAACTCCTCTTGGATCCTACTTCTAATAATGCAAACCAAGCGTAGTTTCATACATATCACTTATAAGTGATTATTGCTTTTTTTTTTTCTCTTTATTTATTTGGATTAGAAAGGTTTATTAATCATGAAAGAATTTTGGTAAACGACAAAGTTAACATTGAAACTTAAAGAAATTTTATACAGTTTGTGCCAGTAAACATATACAAGTGCATTAATTAAAGTTGAGTGAAAATGGTGTCTCAATCTAAAAGTCAATAAACTAATTATTTTTATTTTTTCCAAAAGCACTGCATATAAGCTATAAAATGATTTTACTAAATCATTAATCCCCGCATGAATCCACATGTCTATTATTATGAAACAGCCAATTGCATTTTGAACAAGAATAAAAACTTTCCCAATCTGTTCTGATGTATGCAGTAAGCAGAAGATTGCACATGCAACATGCTAATTCTTTATGCTTCAAAACCCCCAAGAGAAGCAGAAACTACATGGTATACCTCCAGTGTAAAAGCCACACATTCTGAGATCTCAATCTTGTGTCTTGCACATGTTATATACTTGTTTTGAACTACTAAGCACCTAAGAGGCATTTTGAACCAGACATGGAGCAAGGAAAACAAGTACCTTTCTCACCAGACCACTTCCATATGGTGGTATAGAGCAAGTAATTTGGTCCAAACAGATAAGCTATTAAGGTGCTGGCCAATTTAATCATAGCTCCATTTAAGTTTCTCTTATATTCTACTCCATCCATCAGATATTTCATCAGACATCATATAGGCAGCAGTAATACCTGCATCTTGATCCTGCCAGTGCCAGGAAGCTTGCCAATGCATATCGTACGCTTCATTTGCTTACCTCTTAAGTTATCGAAATCTTTGGTTCCCCTAAAGAGAATAATGTAAATATGACAACGGTTGCAAATACTCTTTTTTAAGTCCAGCCCTGCAATTGCATATGACATTTTGTTATTTAATATTGAATACAAGAAAGTGAAGAGTTCTTCCCTCTGTTTTCTCTCTACCAAATATACTTCAGAAGATTTGTCTTGATTTGCAAGTCACCTTTACCTAAAGCAATGGCCAATATATTTGCCAATTTTGTTCTACAATATTTTCAACTACTAATAAGTGTCTTTGAATGATTAAAGTATTGGATTCTATCATTTGAGAAGATCAGCCTCTTGGTGCTAAATGCTTACCAACCATCAAAACGGGTACACTGGAGCTCCTAAAAAGTTCAGTGTCTTGATTTGTGGCTGCTTCTGGATATTGTTGAAGAAACTTTCTCTGTCTTGCTTCTGCAATACCAAAAGACATAAGACAGATTCTACAAGGAGAGTAAAAGCGGCTACTAAGAAAGAAAGTGTTATGCAGACCATGTCTTATTCCTACATAACAGAGAATTCTGTACTGTGTATGATGCCAGATTGGGTTGGACTATAATTTTGATTTGAAAATATATATTTCATTTATTGAATATATGACTATATAACAAGAATCAAATCAAATTTAATATTTATTTATCTAGTTTACTTAATTTATTTTCCAAATTGTTTCTTTTTTCCTTAAAACAACGATTTTATATTTTTATTTATTTTCTTCATATTTTTTGACAAAGTTTTCTTTTACAAAAAATAAAAATAGAATCACATAGGCAGAGTATTCTTCCTCCTGAAATCAATCAATTAAAAAATAAACCAAATAAAAGAAAAGGGATCACCGAGTCCTTCTATCAAAGGAAGCTCTCGCGGAGGGCTCTTCGTATGTCCATCCTCTCCTCAGCCATTTCGGGTTAAGAAGATGTGAAAGCCCATTTCTCTCTATAAGAAAGGAACCCTGCGCGATAGCAAAAAAACAGAAAAGAAAGCTCCTACCGAGAGAATGAGATTGCAATTTTGTTTAGCTTGAACTAATGAGTGAGGCATCCTTGCGTCTAATGCTTCCGAGCTTGACTTCCTTTACTTGCCTGCTAGCGCTCTAAGGTTTCTTTCTTTAATAGAAGTTCCTAAGGGTGGTCGAAAAAAAGGAAATAAAGAATCAAATAAAATAAGAAAAAAATAATGAAACGAAAAAATGAAATAGATAAGGAAAAAAAATAAAGAAATAAAAAGGTAAGTAATGAAATTAAAAAAAGAAACTAATAGAATAAAATAAGTGAAATTAAAAAAGATGAATGAAGTAAAATAATAATGAAATAATGGAAAAAAGAAAGAAATTTAGAAAAAAAAAAAGGAAAAAAAAAAGTATTTCACTTAACGTCAAAGGCTCAAAGCGATGCTCTTTACCCATCGTCTTTGGCGTTTCCACCATCAACCACTCAACCTTGCTGCTACCTGAGAAGCCCAATGAAGATCTCTTTTTAAAACCTGAAATTCTTTATTAATATTCAGAAAATTCAGTACTTGTCTTCCTTTATCAGTTATCACCCCATAAAGATTTGAAGAAGAAGGTGGTGCAGATTCTACGTAGATTAATTTTATTTTTTTGCTGATTTTTAGGTGAAGATAGAAAAAAATGAGGGTGCATTGAGCTTTAATCATTTGAAAATTGCAGGGTTGGATTTGAGTTCATTCGGAGCTCTAGATTAAATAGGGCTGATGATGGCAACTCATACGAACACTAGGCATGTAAAAAATATTTGAAAGTTAAGTCTGAGTCTAATATAGCATGAGTCTGAAACTGTCTAATTTTGTTTTAGGTTGGACTCGAGCTTTAGAATTTTAGTGTAAATTTAGCCCCAAGTCCGACTTACCCGTTGGGCCGGTCCAATTTCTAGCTCGATATAATTTATTTTAATTTTTTAATATGTTTAAATAATCAATAGTTTAAATCACAAACTACACAAATTAACAAAAAAAAACTAATAATTAATTATTTATATTATACATATAGATATGTATAATAATCATTGGTTTGGATCAGTCAAATTTATTATATTTAAAAGCTGAAACTTATAATTTTTCTATTAAAATCTAAATTTATGATGTATTTTAAATGCATAAAAATAACATAATTTTTTTAATCTTTTATATAATATGTTTTAAGTAAAAAAAAATATTTTAAAATAAAAAATTTGGGCTTTAAATTTAGACTTAAATATTAAACCCAAAGTCCGAGCCCAATATTCAAGCTCGAAACCCGGCTTGATATCCATAGGACTGGGTACTGCGCTTTAAAATTTAGAGTATTTATTACAAGAAAAAGGATAATTAGATGACAATCGTCAAATTAGTATTTATAACGCATTTGAAAGGTAACGTCGTCTTAAATATTAAAGACGATGCACATTCAGATAATATTTATTTATTAAAATTTTTTACACAAAGACAATGGACATTTGGCAAAACGTCATCTTAAAATTAAGTAACCACGATGCACTTTAATAAACCGTCGTCACAGATAAAATATGTAAAATCTATGTGGTGCCACCGTGGCAACTTAAAATGATAAACAACGACGGTCAAAAACCGTCGTATTTAATAAAACGAATAAAACGGCGTCGTTTAGGATGCAAAATACGACGCCATTTCACTTAACATGACGCACAATGTGCGTCGTGGATGACACATAAGACGACTCACATTGTGCGTCGTCGTTTCACTTAACAAGACTCACAATGTGTGTCGTGGATAATAGAAAAGACGACGCATCGTCTTTTCACTTTACACGAGGCACATTATGCGTCGTGGATGAGTCTTCTTAGACGACGCACCTTGTGCGTTGTTTCGCTTGATTTAATAGGGTTCATATTCTCTTTCTTCTTCATTTTCTTCTAGCTTTGAAACACCCCCGACGGCGCCGCATTGTTTCCCCTCGGACCCAAACTTATTTCTTTGCTATTTGTCTAAAAAACAAGCTACAATCTTGTTATTTTGCTATATGTAAGTTATTCTTTGAACTTTAGTTTCATTAGATGTTTTTTTATGATTGATTTTAAGTGTTTTAGGTTCAGAATTTATGCATTTTTAGAGTATTTTGGTGGTGATTTTCCGATTCTTTAGGCTGTTTTTGTGGTGATTGATGTAAGATTTTGACCATTTTTTTATTTTTGTTCGTGTTTTTTAAACGTTATAGTCTTCGGTGGTGGTTTATTGTGTGTGGGTGGTGGCTATTTTGAATTGTGAGAGGCGTATTCGAGATTTGGTGGAAGTTTTGATAGCTAGTTGATAGCCGGGTGTAGTTGCTGATTTGTGGTGTCGGTGGTTGCGGTTTTGAGCTTCAGCAGCTCAATTTGTAAGTATAAATATTTATGCATATAGATGAGTTGATATAGATTTACATATTTATAGTTTTTGTCCGTCAATGTGCATGTATGTTAATTAATACGACGGGCCCGCTTATATATAGTATATATATATAAATAATGTGCGTCGGACTTATGCATATATGCAAAAACGACGGACTTTGGTCCATTGTAATAATATTAGTTCATGCATGTATGTTATTAATTTAATATGAATTACTATAATATATGATGCGGAACCCCAAGCTTAAAGAAACTGTAATCCCAATATATGCAAAGACGACGGACATTGGTCCATCATATATATTAGTATTTATATGCATGTCATTTAATTTCTATCAAATTAGTGTTTTTAAAAAGAAGACGCAAATTGTGAGTCGTGAATAACCATCCAACACTTGTCTAATGATTTTTAAAATATATAACATAATTTAATTAGTTAACAAAACATAATTTGTAATAGTCTATATTTATTTTTATTAAATATTATGTTGTACATTAATTTTGCGTAGGTTTATATAAAGATGGATAAATCATGGATAACAATGGATAGGAGAACAAAAGCATTTGAGGATGGTTTGAATAAATTTATAAAATTTTGTGAGAAGAGTATGAATAGTGATGGTAAAATTCCATGTCCTTGGTTGGAATGTGGGAATTTATACTTTCTCACTATTGAAGAAGTTAAAGGACATGTGTATTTTAAAGGATTTAATACAAGTTACCGTAAATGGATTATGCACGGAGATGCTTTGGAAGAGAATATAGATTTTATAAAAGCTAGAAAAATGAGTGTTGAAGTTGATGCTAATGTGGGCATAGATGAAGATGTTGTTGGCAATAATATTGACATGATGTATGCTGCATGTGACAATTTTGTGGATAATCTAGATACATTTAAGAATTTGTTGGAGGATGCAGAAAAACTCTTGTATCTAGGTTGTACAAAATTTACCAAATTATTAACTTTGGTAAAATTGTACAAGTTAAAATCAAAATATGGATTTTTCTGACAAAAGTTTTTCTAAATTGTTGAAATTATTGCGGAAAATGTTGCTGGTTGATAATGTTCTCCCATAGTCTATGTATGTTGTGAAAAAAATGTTGACTGCACTGGGGATGAATTATGAGAAAATACATTGTTGCTCAAAAAATTGTATTTTGTATAGAACACAATATGAAGAGCTTGAATCTTGTCCTATGTGTGGAGAATCTAGATGGAAGTCCAATGACGATGGAAGTAAGCGTGTTAAGGTTCCAGAAAAAAAGTTATGGTATTTTCCACCCATACCCCGTTTTCAAAGGATGTTTCAAAGTGTTGAAATGGCAAAAAATTTAATTTCGCATGCAAATGAAAGGGAGGTTGAAGTTAGGAAGTTGAGGCATCCTGCAGATTCTCCATCGTGGAAGCTGGTTGATCAATTATGGCCTGAGTTTGGGAATGAATCTAGAAACTTAAGGCTTGAAATTGCTGTAGATGGAATTAACCCGCATAAGCGTATATGAGTAGTAAATAAGTTGTTGGCCAGTACTGACAGTTACATATAATCTTCCACCATGGATGTGTATGAAATGGAAGTTTATAATGTTGACTCGGTTAATTTCTAGACCACACCAACCAGGTGAATGCATTGATGTTTATTTGCAGCCATTGGTTGATAATCTGAAGAAGTTGTGGGTTGAACTATAGGAAACAATATTCACAATGAATGCAATATTATTGTGGACTATAAATGATTTTCCAGCATACGGTGACTTGTCCGGTCATGCCGTCAAAGGTTGTTTTGCTTGTTTGATTTGTAGTGAAGACACTTGTGCCCAAAGTTTAAAACATAGGATAAAAATGAGTTATTGTGGACATAGAAGATTCCTTTGTAGTCATCATCCATTTTGAAAGCAAAAGAAGCATTTTAATGGTTTGCAAGAGTTTCGTGCAACTCATTTACCTATGACAGGAGAACAGATCCTTAAGAAACTTGATGATATGGCGTTTGATCATTGGAATAAACGTAAAAGATCTGTTGCTAATAGATGTGCTTGGAAAAAAAAATCCATATTTTTTTGAGCTTGAATATTGGAAATCATTATATGTAAGACATAATCTAGATGTCTTGCACATCGAGAAAAATGTATGTGAAAGTATTGTTGGAACTTTACTTAACATTCCGGGGAAGACAAAGAATGGACTTAATGCTCGATTGGATTTGATAGAATTGGGTTTGAGAAAAGATTTAGCACCTATGGTGGAAGAGAAAATGACTTATCTTCCACTTGCTTGCTATACATTGTCTAAGGAAGAGAAAATAAAATTTTGCAAGTGTTTGGTTGATTTAAAAGTTTCGGATGGTTATTCATCGAATTTTAGAAATATTGTTTCGATGAAGGATTTAAGATTGAATGGTATGAAATTGCATGATTGTCATACATTGATACAACAATTGCTTCCTGTTGCGATCATATCACTTCTTCCTAAGGATGTAAGATATGAGAAGTTTAGTTGCAAAGACAATGGAGTATACAAGTGCGAAAGGTGATATTCCAGTTATTCATGATTTTGCATTCTATGGTACTTTGGTTGAAATCTAGGATATTGATTACATCAAGTTCCAAATTCCAGTGATCAAATGTGATTGGGTAGACAACAAACATGGTGTAATAGTTAATGAATTAGGCTTCACATGTGTCAACTTACAAAAACTAGGCCACAAATTTGAACCCTTTATTTTGGCTTCACAAGCAAGACAAGTTTTTTATATTGATGATCCAAGCAAATCACAGTGGTCTGTCGTTTTAAGTTCCCCTCATTACAAGGACACAAGAGATTCATTTCTAGATGGTGGTATGGTTCACTCTCCATTTGCTTCGAGTTTGCCAAATGATCATATTGAAGTTGGTGAAGATTATGAAGAAGTTTGTGTTCGTGGTGATTGTAGAGGAACATGGATAAAAAATAGAACAAATAAATGATTTGTATTGTACATATATTAGTTATAAAATCTATTTAGTATTGTGTATTAATAAAATCTATTTAGGTTATATTGTGATTTTTTGACAATTTAAGTTATATATTTATCAAATGTTATATAGTGATGGATGTATCTATTTAAGTTACATTGTGTATTAATAAAATCTATTTAAATTATATTTAGATTTTTGTTTTACCTTATTTTAATTACATAATATTCCTATGTAGATTAATGGATTCTACGGGACCACCACATAATGACCCCGATGGTCATGATGATGCAGTCAGCCCTGGAAAGAAGCCAAACAAAACTAGAGAACCATCAGTGTTAAGTAAAATACGGAAACAGAAAAAAGATTGCAAAGATGAACCAGTAGTTTACAATGAGTTTGGAGTTGTAGTTAATCAAGCTGGAGCAGATCTATCCAAGTTTGAGGGTGTTAAAACTCGGACTATAATTCCTATCAATTATAGGAATTGGAGTAGTGTGCCTAAAGAATTGAAAGATCTTCTAAGGGAGACAATACTGGTAATTAATATTATATGATTTACTATATTTTGTATATTATAATATGATTTACTATATTGTGTATTATAATATGATTTACTATATTTTGTAAATTATAATATATTTACTATATTTTCTAAATATAGTAAATTACTATGTTTATTATGTATATATTACCAATTTTCAATTTAAATGTGCAGTAATATTATAAAAAAAGATGATTTTCTAAAAAAAAAAAAAAAGACGTTGAAGGATTGCTCAGAAAAATGGAGGAAGTTCAAAAACTTTTTATGGACAGTTCATATTCTTCCATATATTGAAGAAGGGCAACTAGATGTCTTAGATACTCCTCCAAAGAGCTATACTTACATTACACAAGAAGCATGGGATGAGTTTGTCGCACAACGAATGACTCCAGAGTGGGCAGTAATTATTTTGTCTATATAATTATTCAATTCTATTTGAAGATTTTATTTTTCTTAATTAATTAAGATGCCAATTTTTTTTTATAAATGTATGCAGATTCTTCACAAAGAGTGGTCTAAACTGAGAAAAAGAAATAAATATAATCATACTTTATCTTGTAAAGGAATGCTCGGTTGGAGTGTGAACAGGTACATTAATATTATCTAAGTATATGAAAGATTATATTATTAAATTACATAATATTATTGTGTTATGTTGTAATTAACACATTTGTTTAAAATGGTAGAAACTGAGGATCGGGAGCAGCGAACGGGTGCTACGGGAGGTGTTGTGGAAAAAGGGTCATATGGACAAGGTAGGACAATACAAATCTGAAGATTCTAAACAAGTTGGAGAAAAAATTGTAAGAAATCTTTTCCTTATGAAATTTAAAATTTGGTATGTGTTAGGGGTGGGCATGGGTTAGTTCGGTTCAGTTTTTGGCGATTTTTCAAACCGAACCGAACTGATCGGTTTGGGTTGGGTTTCTAATCGAACTCAACCAACCACGTAACCCAAACCGACCATGAAACCGAACCGATCATGATCGGTCAGTTTGGACCGGGTCAGTCGGTTTGGGTCTTGATGATTTTGGGCCTAAATTGATTTTTTTTTGGGCTGAAATTTAAAAATATTACAATTTATATTATAATATAATTAACTAGTTTGGACCCAAGATGTTTGGGGTTAAAATAAATTCACGTTTTAAACAAATCAAGCCCAATATTAAGATTTACAAATTACAAAACATACAAAATTAAAAAAAAAGAACTATTATCTAAATTCCTAATATTAGTATATTACTATCAAATATATAAAAAATAAAAACCAAGAAAGATCAATCTAACCTAAAATTTAAGTCTCAAAGTAGAGTAACCATTCATCTAAAATTTAAATTATACAATCCATCCAAACATAAAATCTATTTAAAAGATAATTCAAATATAAAATGTTAAATTAAATAAATATCTAATAAAATATTAAATCAAGTAAAATAGATGAATTATGACACTTACCAATTACCATGCCTAGTGCCAACCAACTAGTAAAATATATTCCTCCATTGTTTTTTCGGGAGGCATGGCATGGCATCCAAATATTGTCAATTTTTCATGCTTGCCTTCCCTTCAAACTATCTATACGTAACTTGCAAATGTAAAAAATTAAAACCAAGAACAATCTAACCTAAAATTTAAGTCTCAAAGTAAATAACCATATTAAAAATTTAAGTTATACAATCCATCCAAACATAAAATCTATTTAAAAGACAATTCAAAACTTTCACAAAAAAAAAAAAATATGAAATATTAAAACATTAAATCAAGTAAAAATGCTCATTTTTTTTCCCAAGTACTAGATGCATGGTGGTGGACCTTGTGATGGTTGAGCGTCTTTTTTGTGTGGAGGAGGATAGGAGGTAGACCGGCACTTGTTATAAGAGATTGTCCTAAAAATATGAACATATGTTAGAGCATCTCCAATGCACTCTTTAAAAGTTTCAATTTCTTTATTTTAAAGAGCAATCTTCAATTTGACAACTCCAATGGACTCTTCAAATGAAAAGTTAAAATACATAATGAGATTTGGCTCTCCAAATGTAGAGAGCCAAATCCACTCTTCATATACAAATTTTAATGCACATATTTATTGTATCTACAATTTTCAATGCACATTTAATAATTTTTATTTTATTTTTTATTTAACAAAACATTTTGATTTATTAGATTTGTTCTATAATATTCAAAAGAGAGAGAAAATTGAATTAATTATTTATTGGGAAATAAAAGTTAAAGAGTAGTTATAAAGAGTATGGTTGTAGTTGAATAAAAAATTTCATTCTCTATTTTATTAAAATTTCAAAGATGCTCTTTATTTAAAAAATTATGCTCTTTAAAATAAAGAGCATCATTGGAGATGCTCTTAGTAAGTTACATTAAAGTCAACAATATTACAATATATACTAAATAAATAGTTGTAAAATATAATAATACATTAATTACCCGATTCAATTCTATCATAGTATGCCACATCTTCTTCGGGAATTTCTAATCTATGATCGGAATGGATCGCAACTAGTTTTGGCAACAAATCAAAGCCTCCACCATCTTTGGACCCAATGAACTCCGGAATGTGTCAAGAATGCAACCTCCAGTGCTAAATGAAGATTCAGAAGCCACAGTAGAAACTGGAATTGCATATATATCTTTCGCCATTTGAGATAATATTGGATATTTTGTGCAATTAATTCTCCACAAATACAAAATATCAAACTTATCATTACTTACATCCTCTAATGCATCCAACAAATAGCGCTCAATCTCACTTTTTATTTCAAAACAATTTATCTGTACTTGCCTTTGTTTGAATTTTAAACTCTTCATACGACAGCAATCTATTAAATCATCAACCACCATTCCATCTACTCTTTGTCGTGCTACTTCATCATTCACAATTTTTGAGCTTGAGCTTGAAACATCACTCTCATTATCACTTTCCTTATAAAACTCATAGGGTCCGTTTGGTACGCAGGATCGGACTGGATAATGCTGGACTGGATTTCTCAAATCATGTCCTGTGTTTGGTGCAGGACCGGACTGGATCGGATATGATATACTGTGTTTGGTGCAGTCTCGGACTGGACTGGATAAAAATTTAATTTTTTCAATATATTTTGTATTTGTTTGATTATAGTAGAAATTGTAATTTTAATTATTAATTTAAATAAACATGATATAAAAAAATATATTGTAATATTTTTCAAATTATAAATTTAATAAAACATAATATTATGTCATTTAAGAAAATATTAAACATAATTTAATACAAATATGTCATAATTGTTCCCAATAACATAAACAACTACTAAAATTGAACACACAAAATACAGATTAACCTAATACACATGTGCTAGTATACTAATAACAACAACTCCAACTGTGCAACCGACAATTAAACCGATGCAAAACGAACATCGATTTATGCTTCGATAATTAGGTATAGGGTGATTAATCTCCCTTTCTACTGTTTAGCATTTATTATTATTTTTTTGTTTAATTGTCCTTTCAATGTGTGAAACATAAGCTATTTCTGCTTCATCTATTGAACGGTATGATTTGTAGGAGTTGCCTTTGAATCCATGAATTTGTTCTTGACATTCTGCCCATGAGTCATAAATCCCTGGTTGTCTTCCTTTGAACACAACATATATTTTTTGATTTGTCATTATTAGTATCTACATATAAACAAAATATATTAGTATATACATATAAACAAAATATATTAGTATAATTTCTACGATATAAATAATAAAAAGATTAAAAACATTATAAAATAAATAAACATAACACTTTTTTTCCACTTAATATTGTTCATATCCATAAAATAATATAAAATTTTTGAAACAATCCATACAAGCAAATCAATGCTCAATAACATAAAGCGTTTAACCGATGACATAAACATAAACAATCCATAGAACTAACTCTAGAATGATGTCTTGTAAAATACATAGTAAATCTATGAACTAGTTGATGAACCACCGAGCAACTCACGAATAAAAATTATTTTTTCTTCATCATCTAACCCAATAAATATATGAAACTTATATATCTTCTCACAACAAATATTTATGGCCTTAATTATATCAGTAGCCGACATCCCGAGCCTCCTAAGATCAGCACGCAAAAATTTCAGCTGTTCGGGAGTAAGTTTAGGACATATAGAATTGGCTAGTTGATCCCATTGTTCCCTAGCTTCACCAGTCATTTTGTCCAGCGATTCAGCAATGCGTTCCAATCCACTACCTACTACATCAGATTGTTTAGTTCTCTTCTTACGAGTGGTCGGCCGGGACTGTGAACTTTGGCAACCTGACATTGGAGAATCTCCCTCATCTTTTCCAGTGTCAGTTGGATCTGCAGCCATGTCAGCAGGAGTCTCAACATTTAGGCTGGTGGCACGATCCAGTCCAAATATATTGGCCAACCTTTCATACAAGGGAAATGGTTTATCCCTCCATCCATCAGCATCTTTATGAATCTATATATTTAAATAAAGTTCAGCAGTTATAATAAAGTTTTAACATCACTAGTGAGAAATAAATTGGCTGCAAGTTTTTTTATTCTAACCTTAACATAGTCTGCCCACACATCATCACTGTCGACTTCAATACATTTTTTGTGTCGTTTCATCCAAATCCACTCTTATTTAACATGTCGAACACGATCCAGTAATCTTTTTTCCACTTTTTCATTTTCGATTCGATGTGTGGAGTGGCTTTCAAATTGCATCCTTGACATAAGTTGGCTAAAGATTTTTCAATATAATTATACGTGCCAGGTTTGAATGTACCATTCTCAGATCTATACCCCTTTGCCACTGCGTCATCAATAATATTCAGCAGTGTATCCTCCTCCACCTTACTCCACACACGCCTATTAACCTTCCTTGATCGTGGGTTGGCATGGCTGCTACTCGCACTATGCATAATCAACCAGCTTCACAATAAAAGTACAAATTTAACTTGGCAAGTAATTAATACAAAAACATACAAGTAACAGTTTATTCAAGCCAACAAACATATTCAAAATTCAACCCACATTTTAATAAATAATTAAGATTGCATAGAAAATTATAGTTATAAACAATTTTAATCATTCCTATTTGCCGTCCATTCAGCGTACATTTGTGTAG
This sequence comes from Ochetophila trinervis, assembly GCA_003254975.1. NCBI lineage: Eukaryota > Viridiplantae > Streptophyta > Magnoliopsida > Rosales > Rhamnaceae > Ochetophila > Ochetophila trinervis. The sequence continues at coordinate 119,129 of QANX01002268.1, read as the reverse complement.
CTAAATTATCCCTCCACTCAGTCCATTCATTTGATGCCTCAATAGATCCGATCGGATCATTGCCTACCATCATCGGTTCAACAATTTGCATTTCATCTACATCGAGTTCAATTGGATCACTTGACATTTCTCTCCTAATAAGATTATGTAGAAGACAACATGCGGTGATTATTCTCCCTTGTGTTTGGATTGGATAAAAAGATGGACTCCTTAATATGGCCTAGCGCTTTTTAAGTAATCCAAAGCACCTCTCAATTACATTACGTGCAGATGCATGATTCATGTTAAAGTATTCCTCCCGGTTTTGTGGTGCACCACCAACTCTCCACTCCGAAAGGTGATAACGTGTCCCTCTAAATGGTGCAAGAAAACCTTCACCATTTGTGTATCCGGCATCCACAAGATAATAATAACCTAACATGAATAATTAATAAGTTATGGTTCTATCTCACAAAACAGTAAAAACAGTAAACCATCAAAGTTTGTTCTTACCAGTTGGAACTCTCAACCCAGTTGGTCTACTAAGCGCATCTCTGAGGACTCTAGAGTCAGAAGTTGAACCTTCCCACCCAGGTAATATGAATATGAACATCATATTTCGATCACAAACACCTAATACGTTAGTAGCAAGCTCTCCTTTTCGTGTTCGATATCTAGGTTTGTCAGACTCAGCCACATGAACCTTTATGAAGGTTCCATCTAATGCTCCCAAACAATTCTATACAGTTGATTATAATAAATTTTGTAAGTTGTATTACATTTATTTATATAGTAACATAACAAAAAATGAAAATGTATAAATATACCTTAAAAAATTTCCATCTATCATCGGTACAGTTAGCAGGGACTGGTTCTGGAGACTTTAATAGGTGACCTTGCAACCGCAATACTCCATTTAACACCGAGTTAAAAAATCTACTAATAGTTTCCCCTGAATGCTGAAATCTATTACCAATGGTTCGGTTCTTGACATGATGAGCGAGTATGTGCAAAAACATACACACTTGTTCCTCTAAAGTAACAACACTATCTTTTTTAAGATGTGGATCCGGACGTAATAATTCACATAGAAAACCAAATGTGTTCCTATCCATTCTAAGTTGATTGACACATTAAATGTCACTATGACCTATAATATTGTCTAAAACACTCAGTCGAGTTTCATGCCTAGTGAATGCTCGGTTCTTAAGCGTCTTTGTTTCCAAATGCTTTTGCATCCAAATATAGAGCATCATTACATACACCTTTATCTTGAATATTTTTTCCAAATGCATCCTTTTTGCAATTAGGAAATACAAATTTTTCCTTTGTTGTTCATCCATTTATATAACCCTAAAAAAAGAATTTTATTAATGAATTTAAAGTTCTAAACAATATACATAATATAAGGCACAATAATAAAAAAAAAACAAAACATCATATTTGCACAATAAGTTTTAGAATTTTGCAATTAGATTTTTAATGTTTCATTCTCTGTCATGATTGATCCAATTTCAAGATGACTTGTATCATTCACAAATATAGAAAGGAAGGATCTTTAGCAAGAAAAAAAAAAAGATATGTTGGGTTTGTTTGTCTGGTTGCTACTTGCTAGGAAATGGTAGGAAAAAAGAAAAAAAAAACTTGCACTTGGTAGGAGTAGAAAGTAATATAGTTAAATTATTTGAATTGGAAGAAGGTGACAGTTTGTTACCTAATTAATTGTAAAAGACTTTTCTGGTGTATTTTGTTAACTTTTGGTAATAAACTTGCACTTGGTAGGAGTAAATTTAAAAAAGGAAATGACTGTAAACAATTTTCTCTGATCAATTCTTTCTAACAATCAGATATTTGAAAGCTTTAATTTATACTCAGTTGGGACTGGCTACGATGGCATTTTAGGGTGTTAATGAAAAGGCTGAGTTGAAGAGTCAAAGAGAGCATGGTGATTCCAAAATTCCACATGATCTTTAGTAGATTTACTTCATTTTCTTTTCTTTTTCTTTTTTTTCTTATGTGTGTTTGTGCAATACAAGCAATAGAGCTATTTATAGGAAATCATCAACAAATATGGTTATGATAAATATAATTATAATCACTTCTTAATAGCAACATTTCAAAATTTCCAAAATTCCATTCGAGCAAAATTCAGCAAAATTCCAAAATTCAGCAACAAATTCCAATTTCCATTCGAGCAAAATTCTGCAACAAATTCCCAAATTCAGCAAAATTCCAAAATTCTAAAATTCAGCAACAAATTCCAATTTCCATTCGAGCAAAATTCCAAAATTTCCAACAAATTCCAAAAACTATGTAATTCAGCAGCAAATTCAGCAAAAATTCAGCAAAAATTACAAAATTCCTAAATTCAGCAAACATAATCCAGCAATAATTCAGCAAAAATGAAGCAAAACACCTCGGGTTCTTTCGTCGAGCTACTGGAGAGGAAAGGGGGGGGGGAGAGCTGTCGAGAGGGGGAGCCGATCTGGGATCCTTGGTCTAGCTACTGGAGAGGAAAGGGGGGGAGCTGTCGAGAGGGGGAGCCGAACTGGGATCCTTGGTCGAGCTGCTGGAGAGAACAGGAGAGAGAGCTATGAAGAGGGGGAGCCGATCTGGGTTCCTTCGGGAATCTGCTGGAGGACAGGGGAGCTGTGGAACGCGGCTGGAGAGGGGGAGCTGTGGAGAGGATAAGGGAGCTGTGGAGCTTTGCTGGAGAGGGGGAGCTGTCGAGAGGGGGAGCTGGAGCTTTGCTGGAGAAGGGGACCTGTCGAGAGGGGGAGCTATGGAGAGGGGGAGCTGGAGAGGGTGATTTTCTGGAGGACGCGGCTGGAGAGGGGCTTGATTATCTGAGTCCGCTTGTAACCCGTGTATGTGAGGAGGTTTCGGCCACAGGCATAAGTTGCCTAATCGGATTCGCAAATGGGATTGAGAAATCCCAATCCGACCGATGCCAAACAGTAGCTAAGGAGAGGACCGGATTTCTCAATCCAATCCGGTCCCCATCTCCAACGTTCCAAACATAAGCATAAAGACTAAAAAAGATGTCTTTTACTTTCAAAGTTAAATATTCAACCATGTCGGGCTCATAAGCATCCTCAAAAAGATATGATACATAATGTAAAAAATACATTCAAGTTTCATTACAATTTTACAACCATACATTTCAACTATATCATTAATAACAATAACTAACTAACTAGTAACCACTATCCACTGAATTCACCAAAAAAAAAAAAAACCACTATCTACTACCAAAAATTCTTAACAATAAATAAATATACAACACTAACAATCAGTCATCAATCCACCATAATTTTTATGTAACCAGTCAACCACCACCAGAAATTAAACCAGCACAACAAATCAACAACCAAAATTTCCAACAAACACCATAAATACTAACAAATCATAACCAATAAAACTTAAAATCAAAAACACACCTTAGGCTTGCTCAAGGGAAGGAGATCAGGCTGGAGAGTGGCGCGCGGCTGGGGGTGCTGGCGGCTATGAGCTACGTCTGCATCTGGGTTGGCTTGTTTGAGGGTTGCCGAACTGAAGGGAGGCGACGAAGTTGACTGGCAAGTGGCGACGAGGGAGGGAGGAAAGGGGAGTGTTGGGACTGTACTCAGTATCCTATGAGGGATGACGGCGCCGCGGGTTGCTGCGGGACGAGCCTACAACGAGAGAGGGAGGGGAAGAGTTGCAACTCAACAAGGTTTGAGCACAGTGGGCTCAGGGTTGCCGTGGGCTGTGCTTGCTGTTACTGCCTTGCTAGAGCCTGGAAGGGTCGCGAGGAAGGGGACGGCGCGGCTGAGTTTAGTTTTTAGGAAATTAATTTTAGGGAAATTAGATTTAGGGTTTAGGAATTTGGGAATTTGGGGGCCTGGGGGGGTATAGAACAAATAGACTCACGCCAGTCTAAAAAAAAAAAAATAAATAAAAACTGAACCGACCACTTTTAAAAATCTACCAACTCGCCACCCGAACCGACCACTTTTAATGTATAAATAAAAAAACTGAACCGATTCGGTTCGGTCAGTTTAGTCGGTCCGGTTTAGTTCTTGCCCACCCCTAGTATGTGTAATGATTGATTGTGCTGATAAAACATTAACAATTACAGGATGAGCTGTTAGACCAGCATGCTCGAGGAAAGATTGATGCATCATTGGGCACACGCAATGATATATTAACAGTGGCATTGGAGATGCAGAGCATAAAGGTCGAGTTAGGGTAGCGGGTTATAATGTGACTCCAACTGAATATTGGTACATTCCGAGGTTAAGTTCAAAGCAGAAGGGAAAATAACATGCCAGCAAAGAAGAAATAAACAAGCTGAAAAAGGAATTAGCTGCAAAAGAGCAACAAATGACCCAAAAAGATGAGCAGATGGCTATATTGACTCAGACTGTTATGAAGCTGAAAGATAACTTACATATGCTCAGTTCACAAATGGCAGGAACGAGGCCGAACTTTAGAGCCAATCCATTTCCAGTAGTAATGATGTCAGATTAGTTTGTGAACAACATTTAGGCCAGTTTTCCTGATGCAGAGGTGCATATAAGAACACTTTCACCAGCTCACGCACTTCTTGAAGGTCCTATCGCACCATCTTCTACTACACCCCTACCTATGACAGATCCAGAGGTATATAACTAAGACTCTTGAAAATTATTTTATTAAGTCATAAATTTTATTTTTCTAACATCCATTTTTTTTTTCTTATATGGTTTATAGTGTAGATTGCATGCTTACTGTGGGTACACCTAATAATATAGTAGCAAAAGGATGGATATTTCCTACTACCGATCCTCAAGCTTTATGCCACGGAGTGCATTTAGGCTATGATAATGTTCGTGTTAATGTGCAAATGGTGATTGATCCTTTAGCACATTTATCAATTCCTTCTTTTGCCATAGTTTCAGTAGGAGAAGCTCTCAATTCGTTTTGTGAGTGGCCAAAACATTTGGTCATTTTACCAGGAGACAAGGTAATTATTGATGTAAACTTCATTTGGTTATTTATCATGGTTTTAAATATTGCAAAATGAGATTAATTTGTTAACAATGTTTGTAGGTACAAGCTAAGCGAAGAGCTGCTAAAGGTAAGTCAATTGTCGAGTCTGACTCAAACAGCACACCCCAATCACGCCAGTCACAATCATCTGCATTACAACAAAGGAGTGGGGGAGAAGATATATATGCTAGCTTGCCTCCAAAAGTTTTGCTTTTAGCTATGATACTTTATGGTATCCAAGACCAAGACTTTGGTTTTGAAATCAGGTTGGGAAGTGGCATGATCGGCAATGAATTATCTGCAGTCGCGCACAGAGACAACATAGATGCATTTTGTCATATGGGCATGCTTACCGTCGATTGCATCCTAGTATATATGAGGTTTGTCGATTGTTTTATATATCTATGTTTGTCATTCTGAATTTTTATTTCAGGCTATTATATGAACAAATGAAAAGAAGTGGAAAATTTATCTACTTTGGATTCATTGATCCGCAGACATCTGCTATGGAGGAGAATGGAAATATAAAAAGTAGGGCAATAAAAATATTTAATAGATGGAAAAGCACTGGCACTGACCATAAAATATGGTTGATTCCATATTACCACCCGTAAGTAATGTTTTATTTGTTTTACTAATTCATTTTTAGTTCAATAAATGTTATATAAATGTTTATTTTATTATTGGTGGTCAGTGGATGCTCAGCATTGTCAATCTATTTGAGGGATTTGCTTAGTTTTTTGACTCTATTAAATCGGGTGTCCGTGCGGATTTTAAACAAATGATTAATAGGCAATTAATTTTTTTTTACATTTATTAATTATATTAAATATTTTTAACTATTTTCATTTAGGCTATATGGAAAAGAGCTTTTGCAATGTGGAATGGACCGAAGACTAGAATATCTAAGAAGAGCAATTTGGTTTGGCCAACCACAAAGGTAATAAATTCCAAAACACTACATTTTACAATTGTATTTTAATTTAATAATTTTATTCTTATGCATTTGAATTTTTTGTTCAAATTCAATTGTAGACTCCGTTTCAACCAGGTGGGACTAAATGTGCATATTATGTATGCATCATGATGAGAGAAATTTTAAATATGAGCGGAGACTTTTCCTCATCAAAGTCTATTCATAACTTGGTAAGCTTAATGAACTATTATTTGTCATATTTATGTTTATAATTTACTATCTTATGTTAAATATATTTAATGTCTAAAATATTATGTTTTTCTTAAATAGTTCCATAATGCTGTTTGGGTACAAGATTATCTAGATGAATTCAGAGATGACTGAACTACATATTTAATCGACGGAATTTCTAATCCAGATAAATTTTATCTAGTGTCAATTAAATATTATGTAAATTAAATGTTATTATTGTACTATTTTATTTAATATATGTTAAATTTACTTTTTTTAGTTTTTATTTTATAAATTTTTATCCAATTCATCTATTATAAATTATTTTAAATTGTTCAGAAAATATATATTTGAAACCCTAAAAAATATAATTCGGAAAAACCAAAAAAAAATTGAAAAAAAAAAGGCATCAACAATGCACAAATGTGCGTCGTCTTTGATGCCATGAGGTCGATTAGACGATGCACAATGTGCGTCGTCGTTGATCCATAGTTCACTAAGGATGACGCACAATGTGCATTGTTGTTGATCCATTTAGTTCACGAAGGACGTCGTCATTGGGTGATTACACGACGCACAATGTGCATCGTGGTTGATGGTTGCTTCACTTCCGCAGTGACGTGCTTTGTCAGTCATCTATATGCCACGTCAGACCATAAGACGACGGATTTTGCACGTCGTCTCATGTGTGCACAGCTACGTGGAGTTGACGTGTGTATGGCTATATAGGCGACGGTCAAAACCAGTCGTATTATATGTCAATAACGATGGTTTTTGTGCGTCGTGGATACTTAAGACTTTCCGCGATGATGCTTTAAGCGACGATTTCAAATCGTTGTCTAAAACCTTTCGGATGACGTTTTATGTGCATTGTAGGAAGGATTTTTTCTTGTAGTGATTAGTCATTTAATCACATTGAAGGCTAAAATTTAAAATGTAATTATTGATCACATATGGATTTAATGAGATATACTAAAATTTTATTTGGGCAAAGTGAACCCTATAAGGAATTAGGTGACCATTTTTGAAATTTTCAATCTCAAATCTAAAAGTGACTTAAGGGCTAAAAAATAAGCTATAATGGTAAAACTATTTGATAGAACTTGTATTTTTATTTTTATTTTTACAAAAATGCATTATTAATATGTCCAATGGAATTATGGAAGTGTATGGTGTGGGTAATTTTGACTCTGACCGAAGGAGCTAACTTAGAATACGACAGTCGGACTGTTTGATCATTTTGGTTAGTCTCAGCTCAATTATTTACTCGGTATAACTGACTCCCATATGGATTCTCAGACGGAAAATCTCAAGTGAGCTTCTTTATTGTTTGCAGCCAAAGGTTCGCTAGTTTAGAACGTTAGAGACTTAGAACATCTATAAGCAATTGCTCAAGAGATTCATTCACAACATGCAGACTAGGAGACTTTCTAGTCTCGGGATCATGTAGTCCAGCCCATTAGGATTAGGGGCCAGGTTTTCTAGGGGATTAGAAAACCTAAAAGCATGAAGCACTATGTATACTTTTCCATGGTATTAAGGTAACTCTAATCCTAAAGATGTCACTGTCTTTCTAGTTTCTATAAACATTTTATGACTTGAGCATCAGAGTATTTTAGGCATGCACCACACTAATGCTCCAAAACCATCACGTTTGCATTATTTTGGAAGTAAACGGCAGAGGACAGAAAAGCAAAATCACACCACTACATATACACTTAAAATTAAATGTCTGCAATTATAATTTCAGGAAGAGCAAAACGATCAAATGCAATTTCCATTTTCCCCAACTCAAGATTAACGTAGTGGAATTAGATATTGGATGTGTATGAAAAACTGGTCAATGCAATTGTCCATTTGTTATGTATTGTAATATTTAATTTCTTGATGTTTCTTGTTCTACTCGCCCAAGTCATTTCCTTAACGAAATGTTATGTATCTATCAACGAAATCACACATCTTGAATTTTTTATTATTTCATAAATCCTTTTTGTAATTCAATTGAAACTTTCAACTTTATAAACGTACAAACATATCTTCAAACTCCATAATTTTATATTAATTGTGTAATTACCATCCGTTGGATAGCTTCTTCCCTATTCTTCTTTCTTTCTACAATTCTAGATTGCACCATCAAAACTAAAACATATAACATTAATTTGCACCACAATTTTTTTTATTATTTTATTTTTGGCTTATAAAGACTAAATTTAAATGCTGACAGACACATATATATAATACTATCTAGCTAGTCTTACACAAACTTAAGATCAATTTCTTTTAATATTTATCTTTTCTGTAAGGTGGCCACTTGGTCGTTTGGGTCGTTAACCAGTTGCGTAAGGAAAATATCCTTCTATTACATACTTCTATTCACGCAATTCCACAACAGCACCAGCGCCACTATAATACACCCATTTTGTCTCATTTGTTTTTTACCCATAAATAATAGTCCCTCCCAACTTTAGCATTTCATCGTGAAAGACAACAAAAAATGTGTACTCCTAAGCTTTCGATAGCACTCATGATCATTTCCATCACAGGCTTAGCCCTAATGATCCAATCCTCCCATGCCCTAAACTCCAAGCACACTACAAAAAAAGTGATCAGTTGCTACAAATTTTAGCCATAAAAATATTGATTTTTAGCTAAATAGTATTTTTTCTCACATTTTTCAGATTTGTAGCTAATCACTAAAAATTTCATACAAATCAGCTACAAAACATTCATTGTAGCTCAATTTTGTAACTAAAAACTCAATTTTTTAGGCGGCAAAATTTCTCTCCTTCCAATATTTTAAATGTAATGTTCTTTTGCTACAAACAGTTAAGTTCGTGTGTAAAAGTGTAATTTAGCTAAAAAAAAAATTGTAGCACAAATATAATATTAACACCTACAAAAAAATTTGTACCAAAACTATAACCGGTGGCAGTTTTGTAAATATACGAAGCTTATGTCCTGTTTTTTATTTGACCAATTTGTCTCCCTTCTAATTCCACCTACTCCAAATGTGTCTCAGATTATTAGATAGTAAACTAGACAGGGGAGATTGAGAGCTGAAATGGTGGAAAGTCCTTTCCAAAATCATCAATTTGCTTCCTCCACTAGCTTCCTCAAGTCATCAGCGTCACCGTAAAGAGCATATTACTACCGGAGGCTTCAGACTTAGATCTACGTTGTTCAGCGTTTCCAACTCCTACCAGCAGTTGTGATTGACGACGCCACCCAGAGAAGATCTAGTAGGAGATCAAAGACCCCAACTCATATATTCGAGAACCCAGCAAAATATCCAGGTGAAGGTTAGTTATTTCCCCATTTTGGATATTTATCTTTCTATGAATCTATTTTCTCTTTTGTATATTAGGTCCTTTATTTATTGTTTTGATTTTTTCTGGTTTGGATTGGTAAATGGAGATGCTATGTTTGCTATTACGTACCCTACAATCTTTAACATTCTTCATTATCGTATAATTTCAAACATGTTGAGCATATAAAACTGGTAACCAAAAGTTTCTATTTGCTCTTTGGGAGATGATAAATAAACTGGTAGAAGTCTTCTCATTTACTAGTATCCCAGAGACCACTTAACTATATCTGTAAAATCCAAGCTCTTCAATGAACCGGTTTAAAAAAAAAAAAAGAAAAAAAAAAAAGTCTTGGCATTTACTAGCCTCACAGAAACCACTTGACTAAAGTATGACCAAAACATGACTCAACAATTTTGTAGATCCCTTAGTTTATCACGGTATACAAGAGATTAATAAATTTTTGACTATGTACAAATCTTCTATGCCTCTATTTAAAGAAGCTCTTTAATTAGTAGAACTCCACATAAATTTCCCTACTGAATTAATTTTAGCTGCTACTGTTCTTGACCCTGCCTAGATTAAAAGGTTCAAGAGTCTCTTTGGCAGCTCTGGCTAATTAAGGTCCTCCACATACATATTAAAACTATAAGGTCTACCTTTGGATCTAAAAATTAATGTGTAAACAGAGTCCTTTGTCCTCTGATATACAAGCCATAGGGGCAGTTGTAGTTGTAACTAAGTATAATATTTTGCATTTCTTGTATTTTCTATCTTGGAGTGGATTGTAATGCAGTGGATAGTGTTATACTATTCCTTTGTATATATTATCATTCATTTAATTACTTATTTTATATATGGTAATCTCTCACCCTAATGTAAATATATATATATATATATTTATTATGAAATTAATAATTTAATTAGCTAGATGTGTTTGTGTACATTCCCTTATATATATATCACTCTTAATCTCATGAACAATCAAGCATGTCGTTTATTAAGCCTAGGTTATTCTTGCAACAAGTCTATTTCTATGCATGATGTTTGTTATCCTAAGGTTTTATTGTGAAAATCCCAAGGAGTAAATACAAGCGATATACTAAATGTTTGATATATTATCTCACTTGGATTTTGCACAACCAACATATATATGTATTGTTCACTTAAATTTTAGTTCGTACATGTTCTTCTCTGAATCTATTAAATCATGAAATTATTATATCAAAAAATGACAGAAAAATTTAATTAAACAGTTACCTCTGTTTGAATCTATTAAATCATGAAATTATTATATCAGAAAATGACAGAAAAATTTAATTAAACAGTTACCTCTGTTTGCAAATAGAGGTAATCACCTGCCTATATCAATGGGGTCTCTTTCAAAGAATATTCAACATGAATTTTTTTTAATAGTTTTCTTTATCTTTTACTTCTGTCTTTTTCTTATTTTCTTTTTTCCTTTTTCTTTTTTATGTGCGAGTTTATGTGTTTGTCTTGTGTACAAAATTCTTGTTTGGCTGCTGTGGTTTACTGGTTGAAATATTACTTAACAATGGGCTAGCTTTTTTCGTTTCCTCTGCTTTGCAATTTTCACTCAAAAATTAGAGAGAGCATTAATTTATTTATAGAAAACATAATAGATTTGATATATCCTTGGTCTGTCTTTTCCACATTATCTATCTCTTCTTCAAAAAAGCTACTTCTTTACTTCAAAAACTCACCCGACTCACCCCTCATTAACCATCATCACTATGGATGGTAAAGTCTAACAATTTTCCATTAGTTTCTACTTTTCTATCATTCTTTTATTTTCTTCTAACCAAACAACCAAAATTACCTCATTTCCTTTTCCTTTCCCATCTTTTCTTCCCCATCCTTTCATTTTTTCTATCCTACGAATCACAGCCTTAATGAGTACAGAAACTAAGAAAAATAAATACAACCAATGTAATTGAAAGTAAGAAAGAAAACACAAAATTCTATAAGGCTAGATTTGCAAATTATTGTATAAATGTAGGCAAACCATAATTAGTTGATTCCTCAATTTCAAAGAACAACCTCCTTTCCAATACTCACATATAACATTAATTAGTTTGTGATTTAAATTTGGATTTAATTTGGAGAAATATTTATTTATGGATTGCTCTACTTATATTACAAATAAAAAATCAGTGGCAACCAGAAACGAATGAAACATAATAAAATACAGAAAATAATCCTAGAAATCACTTGTTCAAAACAGTGTACAAATCATTTTGTTGAGATAATAATTTCCTCAATTTAATTGAACTACCTCCTTCCCAATCCGAAGCTTAGGCATCAATGCAAGCATTTTCTGCATGCCTTTATTTCTTCATATTTAGACTCAAGACTGATTTTTCTTTTTCTTTTTCTGGCTTCACTACTTTGAACAGTTTCTATGACTCAATTGATCTTCTTTCACAATAAGCATAACTTTCCAATTGCTTCTCATTAACTGCATTGACGTTGATTTCTATACATAGTAATAATCATCTTTGGTTAAAGACATTGATTTCTATTCAGAGGAATACTCAACTTTGGTTGAAGAACAAAGTATACAATGAATCTGTTCTTTACTCTTAACTTAACTTTGTTGGATGTGAAAAATTGAAGTTACTAAATAAGCATATATATTTAATATGAATATTAATATGGATATGTTTGATGTGAAAGGTGTATGCACAGCGAGAATTAAAGTTGAGAAGGTACCAAATGTAGCAACTATGACAAAATTAGGTATACATTACACAAATTGATTAAGTGTCAATATATATTATTACATAATTTGATTAAAGGCACACACCACTAAACATGTGCAGGTCAAGGAGGAGGACAACTAAGAGGGAAAAAAGGGTACATTGCTAGTAGATCAAGCCCTAGGAACAAAGCAAGACCACCTTCAGAAATTACAACCCCTACAGAACCTCTAGAACCTGCAATTCTTAGCATCCCAAATGAATTGGATAGCAATGGTAATGAACAAACTATTTTTGGAAACAACATTTAATATAAATTTTTAATATATTTGTGTATTTGTTTAATATAGAAAGCTATGGCACAGACAACTCAAATCGTGGATGTAGAGGACTGGGAACAAGAAGAGGGGGGTATATTGTGACTAGATCAAGCCCTAGGGACAAAGCAAGACCACCATCAGAACTAACATCCCCTACAGGAACTCTAGAACCTGCAATTCTTAGCAGACCAAACGAATTGGACAGAAATGGTAATGATTTACTACTTTTGGAAACACCATTTTAATATATTTATTTATTTAAGTCATTGTATTTGTTTAACATAGAAAGCAAAGGCACAGACAAATCAAATAGTGGAGGTAGAGGACATAGAATAAGAAGATAGGGGTATATTGCGACTATATCAAGCCCAAGAAAAATAGTAAGATCACTATTTGAATTTAAATAGCCCAGTACAACTTCAAAGTCTGACAATCTTGGCAAAGAGTTGAACGAAGATGGAAACAACGGTAATATAAACTTGGTGTATTTGTATTATTCAACCAAATGGTAGTTTGATATTATATAAGTTACTCTTAATAATTGGTGATGAAATATACTCAGACACATATGACTCAGATACAAGAGAAGAGAATGAATTTCTAACGAGAACAAGATCATCGAACCAAGTGTCTGCAAATCCACAGGCACCAGCTGAAAGTGCAGCAACTAACATTCATGAAAATCCACAAGAATTAGAGAATGATGGTAAACTAGTATATCTTATTGTAATTTACTATCACACATTACAACATGTAATTGTTTGTTTTGATGACATAAACAAAACTGAACTAGATCATGTTAGCTATAATAAACTATAAAAATTGCTAGGGAAATACAGTTAATTTAGGTAGACTTTGTAGAAATTGATTTTTGGGCAACATTGCTTTTCAGTGGTAGCCAGAAATACTTCCAAGAGACATGGGAAAACCATAGCTGTTGAACTGACGAAGAAGAAGCAATGGGGTGAACAAGTGAAAGTTAAAATATGTAAGGACATGATGAGACCGGTTGCGGATTATTCTTAAATGATGACTACTGCCAATGGACTAATTGTACGCAGTTTTGCACCACTTACTGTTGAATGATGGAAGAAAATTGATAAAACTTGCAAAGACGGACTGGTAGATCGTCTTAACGTACAAATTGTAATAAATTTGTACCATATCAAGTATTTTATTTATATATTTTCTTGTAAATGGGACTGATTTGTCTTAGAAAAATTTCATTTCATATGTTGATTGATTGTCTATCCTATCTAGGACAATTTTATAATGGATAATGAGGAAGAGTATTACACAGAAGCAATATTTGCATCTATGAATCAACAGTATAGAGGTTATCGCTATAGGCTTCACAAACACTTTCTCATGTTCAAGACAAAGGGAGAAGCTCTTCGAAATAAGCCGAAGGAAGGTGTAAATGAAATGGAGTGGAAATGGCTATGTGATTTTTTCTGATCACCTGAATTCAAGGTATGCAGCTACTGCATCTTATCATCACTCTAATAAAACTATTGTAATATATGGTCAACAAAATACAATATTTAAATTTGTGTTATATTTTGGCATTTAAGTATTTAAATTAGTCAAAATACAATATGTAATCATTTATATATTAATGTATTTGGTAGATATTAAATAGATGCCTTGGAATCTTAGATCTGTAAGTTCTTGTGGTTCGAGTTATTGGATGATGCCATTTCCTCTATTCATAGCCAAACCAGACTTAGAACAATTCAAATCAGAACAATGCAGCAAGTATAGAGCATTAGAAATACATTGCCGAGCCAAGGATAAAGAGAGCTTAGGCTGCACGTAACTGCCCACTTATAAATCAACATTCTCAACATAATTGGTATTTCCATTTCTTAAAATTCCATATTCCAGAACAAGGTTCCTCCATTTTCCCTTCCCAACAATTCTAATTTCTGGCAGAGCACCACTAGTTTATAGAAGTCTCTTCTCTAAAGCCATTAGACAACATTCTTTTATCAATAATAAGCAGTTCGTTGATATTGGAATGTTTATCTTCTTCAAAAATCATGTATTCTTAAACAGGCATCCATGCTTGGTTTGATATAATTCTTCAGTTTCTTCTACATATGGTATTTCTCTATAGTAAAGTTTATGCATCTTTGTTTATTTATAGTCAGAACTTTAAAACTATTGTAATATTTGCGAAACAAAATACAATATGTGCTAAAATGTTTACTTCACTTTTGAATTGACAGAAAAGAAGTTTAGTGAATAAAAAAAATAAGGCTTTTCGAATGACAAATCATTGTTCTGGAACAAAGTCGTTCGCTCGAGTGTCTACTGAAATGGTTAGTATATGCTTATTCTGTCTTAACCAGTATTTTATTGTCTTTTCCACACACTTCTTGTCTTGGATATAACATATTATTTGCAAATTACGAGGAAAAAGGAACAATATCATAGAAAAACAAGTTTGTCACATACATGATGTGTGTACTTAAGTCATTGCTGTTGAGTTTAATATATGTGACTACTTTATCATTATCAGAATAGTACAGAAGATGATGAAGTTGATAGAATTCAGCTTTGGTATGAGACACATTTTAGCAAGAAAAATAACAAATGGATTGATGAACAATCAAAGCATATTTATGTAAGATTTATAGTTCATACATTTATAGTTCATTATCCGTGCTCTTTATTATACAATTATGATTTTCATTTGACATTGTTGTAGGAAAAATTAAGAGAATTGCAATAGCAAGCTGAAGTTGAAGGGGTACAATGACTATAGATGATATATTTGACATTGTTTTAACTCAAAAGTCTGGTTATTTGCGTTTTGGTTGCCCGGGTGGTAAGCGCCTTTCAAAATAAAAAATGCATAGGGAGAAACGACGAAGGGTAACATTAGAGAGAGCAGAGGCAGCTGAAAGAAGGAATGAAGAATTGGAGAAAGAGGTTTCAAAATTAAGAGCTCGACAAGATGCGATAGAAAACAGATCTCAAACACTGTTTGAAAAATTTAAAGCTGAAATGGAAGCTAAACTTCTTGAACTAGAAGGATCACATCCACACTTCACAACAAACTTTAGTAAAGTCCCTAATTTTGATATATGATAAATGTATTAATATATTCATACTTGAATGTATGGGGAAACCCAGAATATAGTTTTGCAGTTTGTGAATGAAACATAACTTGTCAATTTATTAACCGTTTTGACAAATCATTGATTGCAGATTCAAGCCATCATGAACTGATGCAGATGTTTGATTCTGGAAAATCAGCTTGGAATGGTACTTTAAGAATGATAGGGTCTTCCCACATATTTTGAGTATATACCAGTAAAAACTCTTTACTCTAAATGGTAATTATCTTTAGGCCATATGTATATATTTTGATCAATAGTCTTCATCAAGGTATATGAATCTGACAATGCTTGATGGTTAGACTATACAATTGTCATGATGAAGTTATAAGCTTCTATTTTGTATGGATACTAGACTTAGGGTACTTACACCTTTGTAGCAGACACTACTAGCTAGATCTGTGAAGTAGGAAACTTAACCTAACCTGCATATACCCAGTAGTTTTTTGTTTATGGAAAGGTGGAAAATGATGATGTACATGTACATGTGGTGACAGATGTAGATGATGGAAGTACTCTAATATGTATAAAATTTTGCACTTGAATGAGTGTGTATATTTTTTGTTAAATTTATTTTATGCTTGAGTGGATTTATATATTGTTTATGAATATCGAAGGTGGAACTCTCAATGGCTAATTGGAAATATATCATGGTTTCATATATAGCCACAAAAATTTTATCATAAAAGAACAATAGCTACAGATAAAATTAATTTCGTAGCTGGTAAAAATCAATGACAAACACACTTTTGGTCCCTCATGATGGATTGCTACAATATTTATTATCGTAGCATTTGACCAAAAATATCCAGACAAATACAATTTACTACAATTTTAATTTTGTAGATTTTAATTAAAATTCACAAATAATATGTTGTAGCTAATGGTAGTAACAAATATTACGTGTAGCTAATGTAAAACAGTTACATAATCAATGGCGTAGCTCAAAGTAAACAGTTACAATAAATTTCGTAGCTGAAAAATCTCTCATTAGCTACAATAAAAGGCTTAACCATGGTTAAGTATGCTTTATATGTTAATTTTCATTAGCTACGATTCCAAAAAAATTTGTAGCTGTAGATAATTAATCACGCACCAATTGCTACGACGGACCCACGAACTTATTTTGTAGCTAAATAGGAAACAACTACAAAAACAGCAAATTTGCTACAATAATGGCGTGTAGTAACTGATCACTTTTCTTGTAGTGGCAAGACTACCTGAAAGCCCACAACACAGATCAAGTTGCAATTGGAGTTGGGCGCTTGACTTGGGACAACACGGTTGCTGACTATGCACGAAACTATGCCAATAAACGCAAAGGTGACTGCAAATTGGTGCATTCTGGAGGACCTTATGGCGAGAACCTTGCATGGAGCAACAGTGACCTTTCTGGCACTGCTGCTGTTAACTTGTGGGTGAAAAAGACGGCAAACTATGACTATAATCCCAATTCCTGTATGGGCAGAAAACAGTGCGGCCATTATACTCAGGTGGTTTGGCGAAAATCCACTCGTTTAGGGAGTGCTAAAGTTCGATGCAACAATGGTGGTACCTTCATTACTTGCAACTATGATCCCCCTAGAAACTTTGCTGGCTAGCGTCCATACTAAGGGATTTATATTATATATGTAGATACAATTTTGTTATAGAAAGAGTGCATATCTATGTTATAAAATGCGTGCACTAAATTACGTATCATCACTACAAGAAAAAAGATGGTACCACGACAATCGTTAAATTATCATTTACGTCTCATTTAAAGTTTAACGTCGTAGTAAATATCAAATAAAACGCAATTTTTACTAATTTTTTTTTTCACAAGTGCGTCGTGCAATTTTTAAAACGTCATTTTAAAATTAAACAAATATGACACATAAAAAAAAAACTATCGTCAATATAATTAATTTAAAATGTTTAAAATTTATGTGTCTAAGACCGAAATCAAGAAAGTATAATGTGGCAATCTAAGACGATGATTTTCTACCATCGCATAAAACACATTAACTACGACGATCAAAACTGTGTTATATTAAAAAATAACATTGGTTAAGCCATTTTACACTACGCACAAAAATGCTAACACTCAAAGACGACGAACATTCGTCTAAACACATCCACGCTATACATGTATGGTCTTATGATTTGGCTGTAAAAAAAACAGCAAAAAAGCTTTAGAGGAAGTCAGCGCAAGCATTTACCACTCTATGTACGACCAACCAACCAAAAACTGCCACTTCATATTTGTATTAAAAATATTAATTTTTATATATTTTATTCTTTTTTCTCTCTGCGATTACAATTTTTTTATCATTTACACTCTGTTTCTCTTCCACCCAATTCCAAGAAATAATCTTTAACTTTACAGCTACTTTTTCTTTTTTTTTTTCTAAAAAACCAAAAATAGCTTAGTTTTTTAATTTACTTTACTTTCACTCTCTCTCTTTCACTTCGTTTTTCTTCCTCTGTAAATTCATGAAACAAAAGCATACCATAGAGACCACAGCTGTCTCTAACTTTGCGGTTGTGGTTTTTGAAACTGTACTCTTTGAAGTGGGTTGTACATAGCGGATGGTTTCCAAAGAGGATTTTGTTCCGGCGAGGTGAGAGTGTAGAGTGAGAGTGCGAAGGTAAAAAGCCATTTTTCTATTTGGCAGAAACGTAGAAGATGAGAGGGTTGTGTTTTTACTGTGAACATAGTTGTTGACTGTGAACAGAGCTAAGCCTAAAACCCACTATTTCTTTTTCTGTCTCACATTGAGCAACACCGAGAGTTCAGTTTCTGCTTTGAGTTTGGCCAAGTGCAGGAAGTTCAACTGGCTCTCACTCTCATTCTCGCTCTTTGAAGCTTTTTTCCTCTCTCAAAGTCCCTGCAGTTTCTTAGAAGCAAAAGGAACAAGATGTCCCTTTGGGTTCTGAACCCAAACGCCGAGGTGCTTAACAAATCGGCAGCGCTTCACATGAACATCAATGCCGCCAAGGGCTTGCAAGACGTTCGTAAATCCAATCTCGGGCCCAAAGGAAGTATCAAGATGTAAATAAGAAACCCTTTTTATCCCATTTCATTCTTAGAAAATAAATAATAATAAAATATCAAATTATTTTGTTCTGATTCCTTCTCGTTCTCTATCTTTGAATTTTCTTTTTCAGGCTTGTTGGTGAAGCTGGAGATATCAAGCTCACCAAAGATGGTAACACTATGCTCAAAGAAATGGTACAGTTTGTCTTCTTACAATATTAGATCTTTGGATTCTTCTGCTTTATGCATCATTGGGTTTCGTTTCTGCATTGAATCGGAATACAAAATGAAACCAGTACTTAGAACTTTGTTTAACTAGTTTGTTAAAAGATTTCAAGAGCAACTCGCCTATCACAACATTGATAGTGTTTGTGATGCCATCTAATAGAATGTGCAGTCCTTTTTTTGGGATTATTGTTTGTGGCGCATCTGTTTTTTATTTACATTCACCATTACAAATCTTACATTCCCTCGACTCCACCTCCGCACAATCAGAGGTGGCTTTCATAGGGGTGACCAATTCTGGTTCCTACCTGTTCTCTGGAGACGGATCCGCGGTCATTTAGTGAACATATGACGATGCACATTGTGCTTCGGCTTTGATGTCATTAAATGGACATAGACGACACATAATGTGCGTCGTCTTTGGTGGCTTATACGCCCCATATTGTGCGTCGTGTTTGATGTGGTTGCTTACCAAATACGACGCATTTTGTCCGTCGTCCACCACCAAAGTCGACGCACATTTTGCGACATCAAACTATAACACGACAAATTTTGTGCGTCGTCTTATGTGTGAATTAGCCATGTGGATCTGACGTGTTATGGCTATAAAGACAACGCAAAAAAACTGTCTTATTTAATACTAATAACAACGGTTTTTGTTCGTCATAATTCTTATGACTTTTTACAACGATACTTAAGAGGATGATTTAAAACCATCGTTAAAGTCTTTTAGACGACGAATTATGTGCGTCTTGAGAAATGTACTTTCGTGTAGTGAATCCTGGATTTACATTTTATGGTTTATATGTTTGTTACCAGTTAATATATTTCCGCATATTACATGCATGTAATAAAATGGGCATGCATTAATTTATAGTGTGAACTGAACGTACAAGCATTTTATAACAAAATTATATATATGTCATACTTTTACAATACAAATATTTTCATTTTATTAAAATCAGATTTGTTATTAAAAATATATTTTTAGTAATAAAAAATATAATTATTGAAAATAAATTATTAGTGATGAAAATTTAAAATTTATTATTAATGACAGTCTTTATGTTATTAAAATAAAAATATTTTTATTTTAAAATTTTCATACATATATGTAAATGAGTTGAAAATTCACATTTCACAAGTTGATACATATTAAAGGCCACATGCATGCGTGTGCGTCCACATGTTAAGTGTATATGTATCTTAATATTTGAATAAGAATTTCCCTTGGTTCTAATGTATAGCTATTAGCCAACAAAATGGGCATGATTACTCTCACATATAATTATTCCGTATAATTCAATAGCTCTGCCTGTAGTTTTAATCAGCAATCATGGAAAAAAACTAATTCTGTTTTATCAGTTGCTCTCCAACTAAACAGTCTTTAGTAATTAGTAACACAACAAATAATCCCCAAGTAGCTTTAGACAATCTCCTACCTCAACTCCAAACTACCATAGAGCGATTTTTGAGAAATTTGCAGTCAGCTAACACAAATAATGAACATGTGACTATTCAAATTACCATATTATTGACTAAGATCTTTCATCTTTATTTATGTTTGACCAATAATAGAATTTCACATCATTTTAAAAATATTTACTTTTTATGTGCTTAGTTTATTTTTCTCCTTCTCTATCCCTTTTAGATAAGGGGTTATTCTATCCCATGGGATAGGAAAGTAGGCAATCGGGTATTTAATGCTTTTAATGAATGAATGATTTAGTTTCATAAGTTATTTTACTATTTCTGTCATAATGTTTAGTATTAATGTGACAAGCATCGACATATGATCCACTACGCCGTGTGATATATATGTCACCACTGCATGATCTGGCACCGTTGCATGATCCACCAGCGGCGAATGATTGGTCATCAGCAGTGTTTGAGGTGCATGTGAACATTGATCAGTATAGTGACTGAACTATGTTAGCAGACCACATTGAGCCGGATTCTTAGGCTATAGGGCACCAATAGGCCATAATGCTGACAATGTTAAAAAATTATCATTGTTGCTACTAGGAGTTAGTCGAGTAGGCCATTGATGCAAACCTACCAATCTTACTCTAAGTCCATAGATGGATTCGGCATACTATAAGGCAACAAAGAAGTTGCAACCACTATCAAAGCTAACAAAGAAGCTGTAGTATAGATTATAGTAGTGGTATTTAAAGAGCCAAAATAATATGACAGCAAATATAAATGACCACTCTATGTCCAGGATGTTTTTTGACTCTCTATTATGGCCTGGAGGTTGGCTTACATTTTAGGTAAACGCACATTGGCTTGTAGCATGTTTAAACTTTGCTACCGGACATATACAACTCTATGATCCAAAGGTTTGAGGTATACAAGTTGACTTTCGAGAGAATAATGCCGACTGCATATGCCATTTGATCCCTCTCAGACTGAGTGTCACCGATTTTTATAAACATTGACTGGAATCGTCCAACTTTATAGAACTATACACTTTTAAAAGATTGGAAAGGCCTAGCAACCAATGGAGTAAGTTTCCCTAATGAGTTAGTTTAGCTTGTTTAGTTAAAACTTTAGTATAATTTTTTTATTTTTTCTTAACTTGTTTGCGTAGTTTTGATTATTTGCTTGTAAAATATTAGAGATCGTGGCATATTCGCTTTGAGATTGATTGACAATATGCCCGTTGGGCTATCAATGAAGACTGAGCAAGAAAGTATAAATTTTGTAAGGAAAAAGTATGAACTAGAGTTGTATAACTAGATAATTAATTCAAGAAACAACGAATTGTTACATAAAGTATTTTTTTTTTCATGTTTAAGTAAATTTGTTTACTTATATGTTGAACGGATTACTATTAGTACATATTTGTAAATATTTATTTGCTTATATGTTTAAAAGTGATAATTAAATCAATTCAACCAAATACATTAAATCCAATAAAACATTCTAATATTTGTTAAATTTATCCATACATAATTTGTTAACATTGAAACACTTATTTACGGGTGCTAGTACCTGGTTCCATGCTAACATTTCGATGATCAAAACCCCGTAGTTGATTAATCGTGTTATCTAGTTCAATGAATGTACATGTCTTCATATTATGGCCGGATCACTTACACCGTCCACGCTTGTATAAAATGTGAATCCTCTTCTTAAGAAGGAATTCGGTCTATTCTAGGTCTTTCGACCCCTTTTTGTGAATTTGGGTGGAAGTATAACCCTAGCAAAGACTTTTGCAGGATCATGTCATTTCTTTGGATTTCCTAGTGGGTAAATGATTTATGAGTTAGCTACATAGAGTATGTCGACAAGATAATAAGGGTCACACATATTATATGGTGAAATGTTGCTATCCTTACAAATAACAAAAACATGTACTCAAGGGCACCCATCGAAGGTGAAGTAAGAGCATGAACATGTTTTAGTTTGCCAATTCACTTTCCTAATTATTTGACCCCTAAATATCTCGAATTTATGTAAATTAGTAGGCGCAACATAGAAAGAGGTAGATTCCTCACTGTGTTTTCCAAAATTTCATCCAACCATTTGGTGACCATACTATTTATGTTGTCTACTGTACTATTTCGCCTCTCATAAAACCACATTTACAAAATATCTCAGTTAAATATCATATAGATCCCTAAAGTATATCCTTTTTCAAATTATATCTAGAGGTTCGAAACATTTCATAAAGACCCCCTTCTACTAATAACCTTCTATTACAATTAACGGATGCAGGGCAAATAAGTCATTTTACCATATGGCATTTGACTACATATTTATTAAAGAATGTGCGCTCCATTTTTAATTATAATCCTTCCTTTCTTACTCTTACTTTTTATATTAAAGCTCATAAAGGGGCTCAAAATCCATAAAATGGATCTCCATCTTTCTTTGTCCTCATCCCTTTATCTCTCATCTCACTCTCTTCGTCCTCTTCTTTTTTCTTTTTCTTTTTGTTCCATTAAAACAAAAAAAGAGGCCAAAAATCGTTAGAATCAAACCCCATCAAAATCATACTCCATCCCTCTTCTTCCTCATCCTTTTTTATCTCCTCTCTTTTTGCATTAGAATCAAACCCCACCAACAGAGGTAATCCTTAAAAATCACGTTTGAATCAACCTAGTAGAAAACGTTCCTTTTCTCTATTCTAACTCTTAAATCCAACAAAAACTAAATACTTGACCTCCATTTATATAGATTTGCTAGAGTTACATAGGCTTCAACCAGAGCACACGATGTAATTTGGTTTATAAGTTATATTTGCAAAATGGAAAACTAGAAATGCTGAGAAAATAAATTTACAAAAAAAATTCCTTTGGAAAGCTTGGTTTGCAAGAACTAGAAAAAAAGGATAATGGAAAAAGAAGGAAACCAAAGGGGAGAAAATTGGGAAAAGGAAAAATAAATAAATAAACAAATAAATTGTTTTGGTGGAGATAAATTGTTTCACGAGAGATAAGAAATATTATGTGTTTAAGACTTTTTTATTAATTGTATTTTCGGTGTTAAATGGAAATTGGGAGAAATAGAGGATAAATAAGAGAGATTAATATTTGAGTTACATAATTAATTAGGAGTTATGATATAATTCAACATTTTTTAGATAGAACTCTTTAACTTCATGTAATATATATATATATATATGTATATATATTATTTTCTCTTTGCTAGATAAATATCATAGTAATTTCTTCTATTTTTCTTTTACCAGCTAAAAATCAAAATAATTTAATTACTCTTTTAGTTAACTATTATTAGGTTTTTGTCTTAGAGGATTGCCCCCCTACCCCCCTTAAAAGTAGAGAATTGAAAAGAGTGAAGGGCATTATGGTATTTAACCCATCACTTAAAACTATTTGTTAGAAGGTATTTAATGGCTTTTATACTCAAATAATTAACAAAAAGTTGATGGGCACCGTCTGTACTAAGGGATTTATATTTATATATATACATACAGATTTGGTATAGATGGCGTGCATATCCATGTCATAAAATGCATGCACCTTAAATTACGTATAATCCCGGAAACATATTTTTTGGTTTATATGTTACCAATTAATATATTTCGGCGGCTGGATCACATGTAATAAAACGTGCATGCAGTTCTAGTGTGGACTTCACCTTTCACAACTACTTGATACATCAAAGGCCACATGCAAGCTCGTCCATGGTGTACCGTCCATACCTATAATGTGTATGTATCTTAATATTTGAATAAGAAAAAACTTATTATCATATATGCTACTTTGAGCTGTGTTATTTCTAATTTTGAGCAAGTATTGTTTGCTCATTTCATTGCAAACGATTATGTAGTTGAGTAATTTGAAGGCGGTTCTTTGGTCCATCACTGCATTGTTGGAACTTCTTCCACTATTAGAAAATAAGGTCAAAACATTGGTGAAAAATCGATATCTTAAGTGTTTATACGACGGACATAAACCGTCTTCTAACTAGGCGTTGTTGATAATCATAAAACGTAGACGACGGTTGAAAACTAACGTCTAAAACACTATTACGACGGACCACACCGTCATCTAAAACCATGCCGAAGCCACGTGGTTGCCATGCAGGAAATATATAGACGACGGTTTATATATTTACCGTTGTCTATGTTTAGTATAGATGACGGTTTTTACATAAAAACTGTCGTTTATGTTTTTTTTTTCAGCGGCTTTTAAATTAAGTTATACAAAATTATATTAAATATTAAATATATTCTAATTACAATCTCTTATACAAAATTACTAATTAAACTCTCATATACAATCTTTCACACAAAATATGCACAATATATGCACAGCTAATTCATACATATCATCGAGTTTAATAGATATTATAGGGTTTCATACATATCACTAGGTTTAATATATATCACTGAATAGTTTATACAATTTCCGATTATATACACAATATACAAATTAACAACCAACTTAATAAATACATTCAATATTCAAACAAAATAATGCATTATTTTCAATATTCAAACTTTCTAATGAAGAAGTTAGGCCTGTCATGTACAAATTAACAGCCAGACTAACACAATATATTCAATATTCAAACTTTTTAATGCATGGATTCAAATATTTTCACAGAATAATGCATTCACAATTTGTTAAAAACAATTTAAATAGATTGCCGAGTACTAACCTTAAAGTTTTTAGGTTAAAACCACAAATATTCTGTGAAATGAATAAGTAATCCGACCACGATAGAGAAAATGAGGAACGACAACCACAATGGAGAAGATGAGGAAACGGCGACCACAATGTAGAAGATGAGCAAACAGCGGCGGGTGCTTTAGGGTTTCTAAAGAAGTGAGGGAAAATGAGAGAGGAAGATGCGTGTAAAGAACAAAACATGGAGTTAAAAACAACTGACAAAAGCTAGGCCCGTCGTTTTTTTTTACCTGATAAAACGACGGTTTGTAATGGAACTATCGGTTTTACTCCTAAAGGCATCGTTTTGTCTAAACTCGACAGTTTTGTCTACGGAACCCTTTGGCACCATCGTATATAGCCTACAACCAATACACGTGGCATCCACGTGTCTTTTGACATTATAAACGATGGTTTTTGAGGGAAACCATTGTTTATAACATAGACTAAAAATGACGGTCCCCACGGGAACCGTCGTATATAGCCTACAACCAAGACACATGGCATCCACATGTCTTGGGGCATTATAAACGAAGGTTTCAGTGGGTAACTGTCGTTTATAACCTACAACAACAACGACGGTTCTTCCTAAATTCTTCGTTTATATTTTATTTATACGATAAACCATCGTTATTATCGATCCCAAGAGTTAATAACTGTCGTTTTAATGTATCAACGTCAGTTACTCAAAAACTAACGTTTAAATAGAATTCTAGTGGTTGTATATGATCTCTTTTTGTAGTAGTGTTCGAATACAATCAACCATGGTGCAAATGTAACTATATAAGTTCTATAGTTACTTTTATTATAATCACTTTATTCAAAAATTTCAATTTGCTTTACAAATATTTCTCCATGTTTTGTAGCTGCTATTGCCAATGAACAATGGGGATGTAAATTGGCTTGTAGCACATATAGAATTTGCTACCCGGAATTTACAACTCTATGATCAATGGTCCAAGGTACACAAATTGACTTTCAATGTGCAGACTGCCTATGACCTTCGATTGCAGATAGGCACGAAATGTTAATGTTTTTATGCCACTTTTTATATTGAATTTTTAGCTAGTTTATAATTAATTGTCAATGAAAAGTACTTAATTACTGTACTTTTCTATTTTCAATAAAAAAAAAAAAGACAAATGCTAGAATTACTGTATTTCTGCGCCATATTTACTGAGAAAATCATATCTGAAGCTACAATTTGAGGTTTTGTGCGATTCTAGTTGCAAATAATTCCTTATTCACTAGGATTTAATGATAAAAAGTTTCATTGCAAATGGTTTGGCCAATCAGTGCTAGTTTGATTTACAAAATCAATATTTTCAACCGTTGCAGCAGATTTACACCATCTCGGGGAAATTAAAATTTGACTGTCTCTCCGGTGTCCAAATTGTGCAAACAATATATTTATGGAAAGCTGAGACAGACACCTAACTTTTTCCACCAGAATAAATGAATTCTGATAACATTTGGTCATTCAATTTGTACTTGGAATCTGCCTGGCGGTCAAGGAAGATATAAAAGGAAAGTATTTTGGCTTACTAGAATGCTATTAATGATTGGACTACCATATCATCACACTTTAGCCATGTGTACAAAAATTACCACATCATTTGCCACATGGAAGGTCCGATTATTCTAATTATACTAATTGGAATAATATTTAGATTAAAGGAATTAGAATTAAATACAAATTTGATTCCTAAGGAGATAAGAATTGTTTCCTTAAACTTAGTGTGAACATGAGACACAAATTACCCTACTCTCCTTGAGATGGCCGGCCATGCTAGGAAATATGGGAATTTAAGATTGAGTTTACATATTATCTCCTATATTTTTAGGTTTTAGAAAGGTTCTAAGGTTAAACATCTCCTAAACATTTTCTATAAATACATTGCTACCTTGAGAGTGAAAATCATTCCTTCACAGAAGTTTTCACCACCAACCCTCACGGCAACACTCTCTCCTTCTCCAGCCGCATACCCCTGCTTTTTCTCTCCATTCTCATCGCAAACATCAACTTTATTTAAGGTTTTATATTCAGTTTTGAGTGTTATTTCATAGTAAGATAGTGATACACAAAGCCTAGTGCAAGGGAAATTTGGCCAAGCCATTGGAGGAGTCCACCTTGTGACTTAGATCATAGTTTTGAGAAGCCAAGAAGAGAAGATTGAAGAACCAATTTTCAAGAGCCATCAACTTTGGATTTGATCTCTTTACTCTTATTTTCTCTATTATTTAAATTATGTTATCTCTTATTTATTTGATGGATAATTTTGAGATGATGTGTAGCTAATTTTTCTATGAGGATTATGATGTAACCCTATTACGAATATTTAGTGTTTAATGCATATTTAAGTTTGATTCATGTTAAGGTTAATATTTCATTGTAGTCCTTAATGCTTTCCATGAAAATGTGGATTGATTTAGTATTTATATTGACTTAAGAAGAAGGGATATAAATATGGATGGGCAATGAAATACATGGTTATAGGAATATTGCATGCCTTAGTGAGAACTTTGATAAGAATATATTGGGTTTGCATGTCTTAGGGCTTAAATTTATGTATTTATATTATGGATAATTAAATACGTTGTGCGTGCTAGATTAGAATGCATTGAGGAATCAACTTCTAGTCACTTATGGTCAAAGGGGGGTTAACCTATGAATCTATAATGCATTAGGGTTCAATATGAGTAATAGTGATGAAGTCATAATCCTTGTTTTCTTAAAATCTTGATAATACTACTTGCTGCCTTGTTCTTATTTTTAATATTGCTTTCATTTAATTTATGCTTGGATACACACAACAATCAAACAAACTCTCTTTAGATTTTTTTAAGTTTAATTTACAATTGATTTAATTTCATCACTAGAGACATTATTCCTCGTGGGATCGATATCGGTTTCCTTTTTAAAAAGAATCCACTTTATTACTTGTTGATTCGTGCACTTGCGAGTTAATCTAAAATATACCACAAAACCTAAAAATATACTCCGAATTTACTGATTATGGTTGCCAAAGTTAGGTATGTGTCTTAGATTTCCAGGAATATCTTGTTTTCATAATTTGGAGATCGGAAAGACACTCAAATTCCAATTTCCTCAAGATAGTGTAAATCTGCCGCAACTGATGAAAATGTTGATCTTGTAAATCAAACTGGTACTGATTGGCCAATCCAATTGCTATGAAACTTTACATAATTTAAGCCTAATGAATTAGAAATCATTTTCAACTATAATCGCACAAAACTTCAAAGTGTAGCTCAAGATATGATTTTCTCAATAAAGATTGCGTAGAAATACAGTAATTCCAGCATTTGCCTTTCTTTTATTGAAAATAGAAAAATACTGTAATTCAATATTTTTCATTAACAATTAATTCTAAACTAGCTAAAATTCAATATAAAAAGTGGCATAAAACCATTAACATTTTATGGCTATCATATTCTTTGCCCTGTTAGGGTTGGGTCCCTACGGAGATTTGGCTAATTGATCGTGTTGTCAAGTGGAACAATGAATGTATATGTTTTCATATTATGACCAGATCACTTACACCATCCATGCTTGCATACAATGTAATCCTTGTCTTAAGAATGAATTTGATACGTTCTAGGGCTTTCGACCGTTCTTGTGAAATTAGTTGGAAGTACAATCTAAGAGAGGACTTTTGCAAGAGCTTCAATGTGAAATTGTTATCAATACATCCAGTATCATATCACCCTTTGTTTGATTTCTTCACCTTAAATAAAAACTTTTATGTATTGCATAAAGGCTCAATTTCTTTTTAAGCTTATGTTTGCTTTCATACATTTGCTGTTTTTCAATTGTTTGACCTATGCTAAAAGAAATCTCGAGATGTGGGATAGGAGAAAAATAAGGAAGATAAGACATAGGTGGTTTTGGAATCTTATCACCTTTAGTTTGCGTTGCTGGAAACGTTTGACCACGTCTTGTCTCACCCACGTGAGTAACTCATTCTCCACTATAATCGTGCTGATAATTAAGAATTGGACTGTCATGTGTAATATCATCACTGTATGGAACATCATGATAAGGACTATAATTAGGATAGTCAACCATATCATCCGAAGTCCACCCTCCAATGAAATCATCATGTAAATGTTCATTTTCAAAATTGTTCCTAATATATTCATTCAATTGATTTTTCAGCACTCGTGTTTATGGCACTTGTGTTTCTCAAATTAGCGTTGGATGGGCAAACAGTTCGACTATTAGAGATGGGTTTTCACAATTATGTCTTGGGATATGATTTGAGAACGGATTTTGGTTACTACCACAACTAGAAGAAAATGTTGCATTTATAGTTCTTGCACGATGCTTGATATTAAACTATCGCACCCAATGAACTATATCAACAAATAGTGAAGACCTTTATAGAGGTATTTTGTTGTCTTCTTGTTAACAATGATTGTTACATTCATATCAGTAGTGTAAAGACACGATGAAACGTTTGGAACATTTAGCGCGAAGAAAAACTTCATAGTTAGTTCATATTGCTGCAGGTCCAAACCTAGAAACTTATATCAGAATCAAGTCCATGTTACTGTAGTAGAAACAATTCAAAATTCAACAATGATGTGTAATAAAACAATATATAAAAAAATAAGACATCACCTCGACTTCATATGGTCGGTATAGGTTTTTTTATGAGAAAGTACCCCAACTTCCCGACATGTAATCATGCATATGACGTGATTTAGTCGAGGTATTTGACAAATTGTCATGGTAACTTTGTAAAATATCCCAATTGACTCAGGTCAAGGTATCCAACTCAGGATCAAAGCACTTCTCATAATATTAATAAAATACCCCTACTTCTAGTCAGACAACCCTACATGATGAATAAGAACTCTATACATGGTCTTTTTGTCAAATACCTTGACTATATCAAGTCGGGGTATCCAAGGTCAGAACATACTCTTTATTTCATATTGAAGCGAGGCCTTTGTTTCATACTCGACTCCAATTTCATATCCCAACTCTAGGTTGGGGTCTGGTCTGACCATTTTAAACTTCACTTAGATTGTGTTTTTCTTTATTTTTCTTATTTCAACTAAGTTGATCATAATATACAAACAATATGGATAGACTAATGTATACAACTTTAACATTATTATAACAAGGAAAAATAAAATTATCTTGATAGATTTTGGAGTTGAGTTTGATGCTGTTCACACCTCAAAACAAGTTTGAAAATAAAGTCTAAAATGAAATATTTTACAATCTATTTTAATCAGGTGGTATTTGTGAATGCTAACTACATCCAAAGAAAATGAAAAATACTAGCAGAACTAAAAATGGGGATTGATTAGAAAGGATGAGGGTAGACCAATGTTAAAGATAAGAGTATTTTTGAAACCAGATGGATAATATAAATTATCCATTGAAAAAAGTTTAATTTTTTCAAAGGATGAGCATTCTTCTATAACTTGACCCAAGAGACAATGCCAAAAAGAACCCTTGCCAAAGCCTCCTGTGCCTTCCAAATATCCAAACAATTAAGGAAAATGCATGTATTCAACCAAATGGCATTTTTGTCTTTATCAATGCTATCATATCAATCTCCTATTTTATTGGTTTGTATCATTCACATAAGCTTTGTATTCTTATACAACCATATTACTCTTGAAAGCCCATCACTTGCGACTGAAAAGAGTGGTCACTTTTTGAATATTCAAAGGTGACATTTCCAAATATACAATCTTGACCATTAGATAATGTGTTTATCAAAAACAAAATAATAATAATAATAATAATAGAAATAATAATTAAATTAACCTTTAGATAGTGTGAATCTCATATTAGATTTAGTTCATGCATTTTTGAGAATGATTCATATATTCAAAATCATTATCACCAAAATCCTTATCTTTACGGGTTGAATAAAATGACTAATAAAATACTTCTTATTAATTATGCACTAAACAACAACAATATTCTATATCTTTATGCCAAAAAAAGGATAAGTCAAATTGCATATATCATCTTTTCATGCTTTGTGATGATAAATATGCCATTCTGGAAGTCGAGAATTTAGTCTAGCTACAGGACTCATTCCACTCAAAGATGAAAAGAGGCAGAAGAAAGGCTAGTGATATGCTTTACACAGTCAAGTTGGTCCTAACGGTAGGAAATTTTAATATCTTATCTTTGAACAGTTTATGTTTACTTTCCAAATTTATACCACATGTCTTTATTGAATTTTTTTGATAATTACATCTCATCACTACACGAAAAAAGGCCTTTTGTGATGGAAATGTTTGTGACGTTCACTTAACCATCACATAAATAGGGTTTATAGTGACGAGCACATCTGGATCGTCACATATTGTACTTTAAATGTGACAAATTTTACCTTGTCACAAAGCGCTGTCACTAATTGTCCTAAATTTGTTGGAGCCAAATTTGTTTTGAATTTTTTTGAGTTCATCTGTGATGGAAATCACAAATGTTGTCACAGATTCCATGAAAAAAATAATAAAATTCGAAAGGATTCTATGACAATGTTATATCAGTCACATTTGGATATATTGTTAATTGTGACAGTCATTTTGTCACAATTAATCTTAAAATTCAGATAAGGCTGCACATTTTGACCGGAAATTTTTTGAGGGAAATTTTCCTCCCATATATTTAGCATAACTATGACAGAATTTTAAACATTTGCATCGCAATTGCTAATTCAATTGAAATTTCAAAATTTCCATAGGATTTTAAAATTGTTTCCAAGTATAAGACACGTAGAAAGAGTTCAATACATCTTCTTCTCTCTCTGTCTCCCTGAACCCACACACGTTGGCTTTGTGCTTGAAATCGTTCAAATTCCAGCAACGTCGAGGCGGCCTATCACCTGGAAATTGAAAGCCACGCCAAGAAACCACTGGAAAAGCCTTTGAATCGTCAGAAAACTCGAAAGAAACCTATTTTCTTCGATCTCTGGTTTTCGGCGACCTTCAGGCGTTGTGGTTGAATTTTTGCCCTATTTTTGACCCCCTGAACATGATTCTGGCCTCATTTTGTCATGTTTCACCTCTTTTAGTGAGTTGTAACGAAATAAAGTTCAGCTGCAAATTTCAGGCTGACTTTCCGGCCATATCCGACATTCTTTGGTTAAGGTAAGACCATCTTCGTGTTACCCATTTCAAGAGCTTTTCATTGATGCATTTATTTCCCTCTAATTTTAAGTATTTAGAAGTTGCCCAATTTTTATTTTAGGTTTTGAACTTTTTGAAGAAAGTGTTGTAGAGAGGAATGTAATAAGGCTGTGATTTACTGCTTCCAAGGGGAGGCAATGGAATAAGGCTGTGAATTACTACACTGAAGCTATCAAATTAAGTGTGATAATGACAGGACCCAACCCACATGGATCCTGCCTACATGACTTAATATTGCTATTAAGTCATTAAGCAGTCGTTTAAGTCCGTCAAGCCGTTGATCAAAAATGATAAGAACCAACAGACAGAAAGATTTTATTTTTTTTAATGCCAGAAATTTTATTAGAAATTTCAGTAACATTTCGTCTGTTTTTCTAACATCCCCAAAATACAATAATTACAAACCTGCAAGGAAAATCATTTCTATACAGTGTTCACTCTACCAGCACACATATCCCAATCAAATAAAACTACACCTTGGTAATTAACTCAACACTCAAACAAATATATTGTTTAAGTAAAGTGTAGCTGGACTCAATGTAAAACTGAGCTGCCTACATACCTCTTTTAATAGGGATCAAGCTACCTGTAGTTCCCACGACATATTTGCACTGAACATGCGACTGTCAGTCATATCAACACATTCAACATACTTCTCATCTGTCATCTCTTAACCACTTTTAACCTCGACAAAGCTTTTTAAGTAAATTTAGCAAGATAAAACTCATAGTTTGGCGGCATAATTCCTCGCCCAAGCTTGCAGCACCCCTGCTTGGCGGCATAATTCCTCGCCCAAGCAGTTCTCAACCACACAATCATATCAATATAAACATTCACAAACCAAGATTCACAACAATTATTTTCATATAATCATTCATAAACCAAAATCCACATACGCAATCAAATTAGTTCTCAAACGGTCAAACAACAATACAGCTAAACTCAAGCCATAATTTCCCCAGCAATTATTTAAAATTCACAGTAAAATAATCACATAATATACATATTCCGTAACCGTTATCTATAACCATGAAATTCAATTACCCAATCAAATCTTGGAGTCTCAGCATACCAATTCATTCTAAAGCAATCACCAAAACATATTTACATACATAATTATATCACCAATCATCAACAATTCCTATTTTAACAGTTATTGACAACATAGCTCAAAATTAAGTAAATTCCAAAGACGCAACTATAATATGTGAATTATATATCAAAACGAAGCCTGAAGAGAGTAGAATACAACCAAGAATTTACTTCATCCAACCGCTGCTGGTGGTGGCCGGGAAGTTGCAGCCGAACACCCTCCACTCGTACTGTCCACACAAACAATATTTGGGATGAATAGATGCCGGAATCAGCCTCAGGAGGTCCAAAAGAGGGGGAAAGGATCGGCCCCGCAATCGGAAACCACCGGGATTCGGCGACAGGATGAGACATGGGTCCGCCGGCTTCCTCGTCGTTTCTGGTGATCCACCGCGATTCACGGCCAGAACTCGGGGAGAAAGGTGGAGGAGGACCCGAGCCACTGTTTCCAAGCACTGGGTCGGCCAATTTCCGCTGAAAATCAGGCGATTGCAACCGAAGGGGCTACCGGGTTTCCTTTGATCTCCGGCGATCTAGGCTTCTCCACGGAGAGTCACCGGTACCCTCAGAGACGGGAGGTCGCAAGCTTCATTTTCCAAGTATTTTCCGGCCTGATTTGGCCGGAAAACCGCCGTTGCCGACGAGGGAGGCAACGGTGCCTCACGGGGGGAAAAGGAACAGGGGTGGCATCGGGCTTCCTCTCTCAAACTAGAAACTTCTGGAAAATTAAAAGATGCAGGTGAGGGCAATTTAGTCATTTCACACTCCTTAAAGCCTTTTTATTTGCATGGAGTGAGGAAACTGATTATCCACAATCTCACCATCATAAGGGATTTGTTTCTGGGCAGTGCTATGGACATTCATGAGTGTCCAGTGTTGGTAACACACTTTCTTTTCGTTCTTAGGGTTCAACTGCCATCTCTAGTGCTAATCTTTTTGGTCAAGGTGATGATCATTCTACTAATGATGTCTCCGCGAGTGAACTCATCAATTGATTTTCTTTCCAGATAGGCTACTCCTATCTACAACATGACAAATTTTTTCCCAGATTTCTTTTAAAGTGAAGCACGATGAAACTTGTAATGGTGCAAGGTAATCACTGAAGTTTATGGGACTTGTGATGGAGTTTCAAGAGGGCATAGAAGTTGTGATGGTAATGGTAAGTTTTGACTTCTAATTTATGCAGCTGATAGCTTGTGTAGGGAAAGGTTTTAGAAGTTAGGGTAAGTTATTTTTTGAGAAAATGTTAAAGCATTTTGATCATGTTGTGAAATTTGAACATAATCTCAACATGTGCTGTTTTGTTATGTAGATGGATTTTGTTTTAGGGACACATCCAATTGTATTGGAAATTTTTCAATGAAGCATGTAATAGGACAAAAGCTTCAATGAAGAGTTTTTGAACCCTTTATATCAAATGTCTTAATGTTAAATGAATTTTAAAGTGTTGTTTCACTACTTATTCTATTTGAATTGTACTATTTAATGTTCAATAATCAATGGGCTGTGATTGAATAGAAGAGACAACATATTAACATTAAAATGGGTAAGAAAAAAAGTACTAAAATAGAAAATAATTGAAAAAATATAGTTGGAAAAAAATGAAAAAGAATGCCTATTGTGACAGAATAAAAATTGTCATAATATATTTAATGTGTCGGCCTACCGTCACAAGACTATCACATATGTTATATTGTGATGGTTCATACCGGACATGAAATCGATGCATTACATAACTGTTTTCACAAGTGACGGTATTTTGATCGTCACACTATGTTTAAGGTGACGGCATATCGTCACAGATTTTATATTGTGATGGCTCATATCGAACATGAAATCAATGTATTACATCATTGTTTTCACTGGTGACGGTATATGGATTGTCACAGTATGTTTAATGTGGTGACTGTCTGTCACAAAACTATCACAAATGTTATATTGTGACGGGAAAAGACCTATTAAAGTTTATTTTGTGAAGAATTTATTTCGGTCACACTTAACTTACCATGACGGCATGTGGTCACAAAACCTTCATTGATGGTTAATCTCTTATGGATCGTATGCCGTCTCAGATTCCTTGCCGGCAATAATTCTTCGGTGAGTCAGAATATTTGTGACCAAGAGAAGCCGTCACATAATGTCAGTTTTCTATCACGGGAGAATAGTAAGTGGTCACTAAATTTTTTTGTGTCGGGTCTACTGCGACAAACGTGTAACGGGTTAGTATCCGTCACATAAAGTGGTTTTATCGATGATTCTGTCACATATACTATGCCTTGAGATAAATTTGCTTCCGTCACAAAAAAGCATTTTTTTTCTTATAGTGCTTTCTTAAATAATTAAGAGAAAGAGAAAATATAATAATCAAGGGAAAGAAGAGAAAATATAGTAAGCAGTAAAAGTTCTTACTCCATATTGACAGACTGGATGATGATGAAGTCAATAACTGTAGTTCAAAATCCATATAACATATAGGGTAATTGGCGTGTGTACCCTTTAATCTATACATATTTTTGCACTTAACACTTTAATTTTATTTCTTTTTCACTTTACCTCCCAACCTTTGTTTTAGTTTGCACCATTAGTACAAAATAATTTTTCTATTTGATCTTCTATTAAATTTGCATCTAAGACAAATTTTCAAACAATTACAAAAAATATAGTTTATTCTTTGAATAGTTGCATATAATTTTTTTTTTGCAGAGTATATAAAATAGGGAAATTGGTATTTTGTGATCCCTGGACTATATCTCAATTTGCTCGTTGGTAGCTAATTTTTTTTTCTGAATTTTTTGTCCCTAATCTCATTAGTCTCTAGCCAATTATTTGTCTAAAACATCATTATTATTAGGGACCTAATTAAGTGAAGTTTTGTTATAACTTAGGAAACCCGCATACAATATGAAACTTAAAAAGCATAAAGAAATTAAAAAAAAATTAAAATAATTTTTTTGTCTATCAATAATTATTTAAAGATCTTAAGATTCTATTATATTTTTCATATAAATTCATTAAAAAATATTTTGGTATAAGTACTAAAATCTTTAAATTTTTTTTAAAGATATATAAAAATAAAAATAAAAAGTTCTTATAGCCATTTCTCACTTGTAATTTTAGTTTTACAATGAAGATCAATCAACTTGCGTTGCAGGATCAAATAAATATGTGTAAGTTTTCTTTGATTATTCGGGTGATTTTGGCCAAAGGAGACACGCATGGAAAGTCATGATTTCAAGCAGCGTCTTTCTACGGAATGAGGTATCAAGAATTGGTGCCTAATAACCTTGTGGAAGGGTTTCTTCCATGTTCTCCTTCATTCTGCAGAGGACAAAGCGTCAGTTTAAGCGCGAGGTTCTTTTAATGCAAAACAGGGTATTGTCTGTTTACAGGAATGGACACTTGAGTTTAATCCAGCTATGCAGAAATCCACTAGTACACAAGTGTGGATTAGGCTATTTGGTTTGAATTGGGCATTTTGACATCTGCAAATTCTCTCGAATATTGAGAGATGGTTAGGAGTTCTTTTAAAATTTGATGAGGCCACGCTCAATGGTGATTTCGGTCACTATGTTCGGATTCTGGTGGATGTGGATTTAGCTTATGATCTTCCTAATTTTGTTGTGCTGGATGTAGACGGCTTGGATTATGAA
Source organism: Ochetophila trinervis (assembly GCA_003254975.1). NCBI lineage: Eukaryota > Viridiplantae > Streptophyta > Magnoliopsida > Rosales > Rhamnaceae > Ochetophila > Ochetophila trinervis. The sequence continues at coordinate 82,209 of QANX01002268.1, read as the reverse complement.
GTAGAAATTTTTTATGAAAGATTGTCGTTGTTTTGCTAAGCATGTAATAACGTTGGTCATGCACTCGTTTCATGCAAACTCTTACAGTAAAAAGGTATTGCTTCTTAGGTTCCAAAGGATACAAAGTATAAGCAATTTTTTGCTTCGAAGGTTCCTTTAGAGACTAATAATACTTTTCATAAGAGTGGCGATGCAAAACAATAGCTGGCAGATAGGGCTGGAATTTCCACTAATAATACTTTTGTTATGCTTTATGATGACAAAGATATCTTATCTGCTGGATAGTCCTCTGCCTTGCAACAGGTTTCTTCAGAATTTTAAAGTTTTTGCATAGCAAATATGAAGGATTTGGATGTGCTCCGTTGCCAGATTCTCAAAAAATCTTGGGCGGATAGAGTAGAGGAGGAATCTTTGGATACAATTTATGAGGCAGATGAGGGGCTCCAACTCTTGCTGTTGGAGGAAAAGGATTCATTTTCGAATGTGGAGGTTTCTGCGAAGCAAGATGACTCAAGGATACTGGTGAATGTAGGGTCTAGGTCGTCGGTGTTGTTGATTACTTCTAACCCATTAGAGGAAAATGTTTCGTCAACTGCCATTATGCATTTTGAGGAAAAGGCGTCTACTCAGGGTGGGAAGGTTTGGCATAGAGGAAGGCTTGCCAAGAATGTGGGTCAGCAGTCGCATTTGATGAAGTCAGAAGGGAGTGGTCATAAGCCTTTAACAAAGGCATCATACTTAAATATTAAATTAAGTGTATTCATTGGAATTGTAGAGGTATCGGAAATGCAGATACACAATTAGCTTTAAAAACGTTTTGCTTTCAGCATAATCTGAATATTATTTGCCTAGCAGAGCCATTAGTGGCTTGGTATTCTATTCCTGGGTCTTTTTGGTGTTCTTTAGGTTTGGGGTTGTTAGATTCCAATGTTGTTTGTAATGGGAATTCTACTTTGTGGGTGCTTGTTCGCTTAGATAGCACACATTTTTACAAAGTTTTTCTAAGGAGGAATAACATATCACAGATAGTTGTTCTTTTTATCCTGAGACTGTCTATTTTACTTTAGTTTATGCCAAGGTTTTTTATCAACACCGGAGATGCTTGTGGTTTTCTCTGGTCCATCTAAGCAGTTCTTTACTTGGGCCTTGGGTTGTTATTGGTGATTCCAATGCTATTTTGGGTTTACATGAGAAAATGGGTCATATTTCTTGTAAGATTTTTTGTAAGGAGTTTCAGAATACTGTTGACAGTTGTAATTGGTTATCGATTGACACCAAGGGTACGGTTATTACTTGGGCAAGACGTGGTCTTCGAGGTTATGCAGAAAGTAAATTAGACAGAGCTTTTTGTAATAGTCTTAGGGCTGATTTTTAGGATTCTATTGTTTGCCATGCTTTACCTCGTCACCATTTGGATCATAATCCTCTAGCTTTAAATTTGTTGAAGAAGCAATTTTCGGGTTCTTTGCCCTTTTGCTTCTTGTCTATATGGACGACTCATTTGGGCTTTATGGAGGTTGCCAGTAAGGGTTGGAGCTGTCCTGGTTTTGGTGATCCCATGTAGGTGGTTATGGCTAATTTGAAGTCTATTAAGCAGAAACTTCCAATTTTGATTTTGGTTAGGTTTGGCCATGTGGATACTAGAATTATAGAGGCTTAGTAGAATTTACTTTCTATTGAGACACGAGATGGGTCTCAGAGGGTTTTAGATATTTTGCTTCAGGAAGAAGTGTCAACTCAATTGGCTTTGGATATGGAGTTACAACAAAATGAGATGTTTTTAAAAAAGAAATGCCATACTAAATGGTTGGATTCTAGAGATAGAAATCCAGCTTACTTTCACAGATTGAGGAAAATTAACAAACCATTGGCTTCTCTGTTGATTGATAGGGTGATTATTCAGGATCATTGGTAAATTAGAGATCATGTGGTTTCTTTCTACGAGGATTTGTTTTCACATCTGGTAGGTGGGCATTTGGATGCCAGTCTTATTAATCAAATTATTCATGCTTTGGTGACAGAAAAGGATAACTCATGTTTATGTGCAATTCCTATTTTGGAGGAGGTTAGATCTGCTGTATTTGAGTTGGATGCTTCGAGTGCTCCTGGTCTAGATGGATTTTCTAGCTTATTCTTACACTGCTGGGAGATTGTGGGAAAAGGTGTCTATGGGGTGGTCCAGTTTTTCTTTCAACATGGACAGCTTGCTACAGGTTTGAACTTGAACTTTATGGTGTTAATTCCAAAGGTGAAAGATTTGGCTACTATTGATCAGTTTCGACCTATTATGCTTAACAATTTTATCTTCAAGGTCATCACTAAGATTCTAGCCAATCAGCTAGCTGTCATTGCTCATAAGGTGGTTTCTCCAAATCAGTTTGGCTTTATCAAAGGTCGGTAAATTCAGAATTGTATTGCAGCAGATTTTGAATGTGTGAATTTACTAGACCATAAGTGTTTTGGTGGTAATATAGCTATGAAGAAAAATATTCGAAAGGCTTTTGACATTTTAAATTAGGATTTCTTGGTGGCGGTTCTTAAGGCTCTTGGGTTTTCAGTTATTTTTTGTGCTTGGATTTATAACATTTTGTCCTATGCTAGAATTTCAGTTCTTATAAACAAATCTCGTTATGGTTATTTTTTTTGTGCACGAAGGGTATTAGGCTAGGAGATTGGCTTTCACCATTGTTATTTTGTATTGCGGAGGATTTTCTAAATCGTCTTTTATTGCATAACGTTCAGCATCATGAATTGATTTCTATTTTGGCTGCCCGTGGTGTTGCTGCTCCCTCCCATTTTTTGTATGCCAACGATATTCTTTTTTTCTTAAAGGCTCTTCAACAAATATCATAAAGGTAGTAGAGGTTTTTTGGATTTATGGTCCAATGGCAAATCAGCATGTAAATTGGGAGAAGTCTCAAATCTTCTTTAGTAACCATATTTCAGCTTCTAGACAGTCTCGGATGGTGCATGAGGTTGGTATGAAGCATGGTTTTTTGCCTTTTTTAAATCTTCTTTGGTATTTGGGGGTGCCTTTGTTTACCAGTTAGCCTAAGGTTTTACATCTTAAGTCGATTGCAGATAAAATTTTATGGCATTTTGATGCGTGGGTTGGTCGGGTTTGTTTGGTCAATTTAGTCATAGTTTAATTTTTTGTTCATTCTTTCATGATATACAAGTGGCCGAGGTAGCTTATGAAGTATATGCAGAAAGCCATTCTTAATTTCTTTTGGACAGGATCTATTAATGATTCTTTGGGGTTGCATGTTTCTTAGGTGCAATGTTGTGCACCGTTGCAGCTGGGAGGTTTGGGTATCAAGAATTTGAATCTTTTCAATTTCACGTTGTTAAGCTCTTTAAGTTTGAAAATTTTGATAGATATTTCTTTTGAGTTTAACTTTATCCGAGCTAGATCGAAAGTTAAATTCCAAACTCATTTTTATTTAAGATCTTCTATTTGGGCATCCATAAGACCAATAACTGCTTATTTGTATTCAGAAAGTATTTGGCTCATTGGCCATCATTCCAAGGTTATATTTTGGATTGATAATTGGTTGGGTCAACCTCTTGTCGTTTGGTTTGGAAATATTCAAAACCTGGTATTGTTGTTTGCAAGGATGTGTATTCTCATTTCCATTCTTCTTCGGTAGCTAGTGGTTGGGAACTTTTGGAAGGTAACCTGAGTATAGATCAAGAACCCAGGCCAACCTACGCCTTTTCTTCACCTCCTTCTCACTTGAGATTTTTTTCTGCTTTTTTGTGCAATCTCTAGTTGTGTGTTGTTTAGATCAAATTTGAATGCAAAGCCTTGTGAAATGCAGCTCGAACCGCGAGGTCCCACTGTCTCTTTGAAAACCATTTATTCCTACTTCCCAAAGTAGTTTTTCCTGGCGTCTATTTTTGCGGTGTCTTCCAGTTGATTCAGCTTTGATGAGGAGAGGTATTACTATTCTATCCTGGTGTCATCTTTGTAAAGCTGCGGAAGAGGATCTATATCATCTTTTCCTGCATTGTGGTTATGCTTCAGCTATGTGGGACTATCTTGTTAAGATTTTTGACACAAAGGTGCATACTATGGGTACAATTTTAGATTTATTTATGGTAGCTTGTAGTATGAAATGGAGCTCTCATATTTGAAATTTGTGAATTGCTAGGATTATTTCTGGTTTTAATACGATCTGGTTTGCAAGAAATTGAATTTTCCATGCAGAAGTTTTTATTCCAATTTCAAAGGCTTTTTCGTTTATTTTGGGTGCAATTAAATTTGCAAATCGGAAGCAAATGGGTAAAATGTGTAATTCTGCTCAGGATTTGGTTATTGCTCGTAGACTTAGTGTGGAACCTTTTTTCCCCAAGGCACCAAAAATAATTATGGTTCGTTGGGTTTTTCAATGGCCGAATTTATTAAAGTAAACACAGATGAGGCAACTTTGGTTAGCCCGGGCTTAGCAGGAGGATGAGGGGTTTTTAGAAACTGTAGAGGTTTTGTTACAGGTTGTTTTGCAGTACTGTTTGGTGAGGTTTGTGCCTTTGAAGCAAAGCTGCTAGATGTTATTCATGCACTAGAATGTGCGAAAGTTAGAGCTTAGAATTATATTTGTTTGGAAATTGATTCTATTTATATGGTGAGGCTTCTAACGTCTCGTTCTAACAAGGTTCCTTGGAAATTTCAATCGCGCTGGTCTTTATGCATGGATTTTATTGTTGTATTCAATTTTAGGTGTCGCATATTTACAGAGAGGGTAATAGAGTGGCATATATTCTTTCAAAACATGCTCTGGGTATTTCTCAGGCTGCTTGGTGGTCTTCTATTATGTCTTTCTGTGCATCAGTTTATCATGAGGATCTGTCTGGTCAGGAAGCTTATAGATTTGCTTGGACTAGTTTTGCGTGTATGTTTTAGTTTCCACTAAAGTGGTTATTTTCGATTACATATTATATTGTGATTTTTGGATTTGGTTATTTCTTTTTCTTAATTTTAATAAAGCTTGCTTGTTCAGGTTTGAAGGGGGGTACCAACCTAGTTGGGATGCCTTTTCTCTAAGCTCTTCAAGTCAATTTATGGTGACCAATTTTTTTTTTTTTTTGTTTATGGACAAAATTAGTAATAGTTTTAAATTTTTACATTGAATTTTCTTGTTCATTTTATCTCTGATAAAAAATTCAAAACTTGAATACTCGGTTCAATTCTTACATATAGTTTTGTATGAAAAATATAACTTTTTTAATATTATTAGTTTTACACATTTTATATAAATTTTAAATTATTTTTGTTAAAAAACTCTTAATTTTGTCTGTTGTTGCATATATAATCCCTAACTATACCAAAATTGCACTTTGGTCCCTCCTAGTAACCAATTTTTGGATTAAAAAAAATTAACTGGGGACTAGCGTTGCAACAAAAACTGGAATTTAGAAACAAAATGCCAAAAACAATAAATATGTTTAGGGCCCAAAGTAAAAATGCCGAGTAGTTTTAGGAACCACACATACTAAACCTCTCCAAAAAAAAAAAAAATTGGAATTATTATAGGTTAAAAAAAATTATAGGAGTTTTTAATTTTTTATAATAATATTCGGTCAGGCACGAATATTTCTTTCAAAAAATTAAAAACGGTAGCGTATAGGAAAATACAATATATATAATATCAATCCTTAGATTAAGTGAGAAGCGCACATATATTAAGACTTAGTCCATGCATCTTGATAACGATTGTATCCTTATCAAAATCCTTGTGTATATGGTGGAAGTAAGTTTACTTATTAAAAAAAAAAAAACGTTTTTTCATGTACTAAACGACAATAATTAAATATCTAGTATCTAAACCAAAAAATAAAAATAAAAAAGAAGATAAATTTAAATTTATATATGCAATTTATGATTTTTTTTGTTTTTTCTATTATCAATAATATATGGAAGTAATTATGAAAGATAGCAAGTCTATTGTGGAAAAATCAAGACTCCTCTGCTAAAATAGGCTAGACATCAAGAAAATAAGAAGCTATTACCATTTACTTTTCAAACTTTTACCAGATGGACCTCAATTGCTCATTATGATGCATCTGTTCGCCGTAATTGACGTGTTTATCTGCCCAATCCAACCCATACATTTTCTAGAATTAAATGGCATCAAAGACGCACAATATTGAATTAAATGGCATCAAAGACGACGCACAATGTGCGTCGTCTAATCCACCTGATGCACATTGTGCGTCGTATATGCCTATTGTTTTTTCAATTTTTACCCAAAGAAAATGTGCACGTGCGTCATCCATGCCTTTTTTTTCAATTTTCTTTTTGTTTTTCAGAATTATATTTTTAGGGTTTGAAATATATATTTTTTGAACAATTTAAAATAGATGAATTGGATAAAAATTTATAAATTAAAAATTAAAAAAGTAAATGTAACGTATATTAAATAAAATAATACAATAATAACATTTAATTTACATAAAATTTAATCGAAACTAGATAAAACTTTATCTGGATTAGAAATTCCGTCGATTAAATATGTAGCCCATTCATTTCTGAATTCATCTAGAAAATCTTTCACCCAAACAACATTATGGAATTGTTTAAGAAAAACATAATATTTTAGACATTAAATATATTTAACATAAGATAGTATAATTATAAACATAAATATGACAAATAATAGTTCATTAAGCTTACCAAGTTATGAATAGACTTTGGTGAGGAAAAATCTCCGTTCATATTTAAAATTTCTCTCATCATGATGCATATATAATATACACATTCAATCTCACCCAATTGCAAAGGAGTCTACAATTGAATTTGAACAAAAAAATTCAAATACATAAGAATGAAATTATTAAATAAAAATTACAATTGTAAAATGTAGTATTTTGGATTTTATTACCTTTGTGGTTGGCCAAACCAAATTGTTCTTCTTGCATCTTCTAGTCTTTGGTCCATTCCACATTGCAAAAGCTCTTTTCCATACGGCACAAATGAAAATAGTTAAAAACATTTCATATAATTAATAAATGTAAAAAGAAAATTAAAATTAATTACATTTTACTCATTTGTTTAAAATCCACACGGATGCCCGATTTAGTAGAGTAAAAAAACCAAGCAAATCCCTTAAATGGATTGACAACGTTGAGCATCCAGTGACCACTAATAAAAAAATAAACATTATATAACATTTATTGCACTAAACATGAATTAGTAAAACAAATAAAACATTACTAATATTATAGCACTATCTAATTTACTATCTTTTAAATACTTTCGGGAGGTAATATGGAATCAACCATATTTTATTGTTAGTGCTAGTGCTTTTCCATCTATTAAAGATTTTTATTGCCCTACTTTCTATATTTCATTTCTCCTCCATAGCATATGATCGGGGATCAATGAATCCAAAGTAGATAAATTTTCCACTTGTTTTCATTTGTTCATATAACAGCTTGAAATAAAAATTTAGAATGACAAACATAGATATATAAAACAAAAAAAATATAATAACATTTAAATTGAAAAGAAAATAAATTAAAAAATAATATAATAACCTCATGTATACTAGGATGCAATTGATGGTAAGCATGTCCATCTTATAAAATGCACCTGTGTCATCTCTTCCCATGATTGCAGATAATTCATTGCCGACCATGCCACTTCCCAACCTTATTTCAAGACCAAAGTCTTGGTCTTGGTTACTAGAAAATATCATAGCTAAGAGCTGAACTTTTGGAGGCAAGCCATCATATATATCTTCTCCCCCACTCCTTTGTTGCATTGCTGATGATTGTGACTGGCGTGATCAGGGTGTGCTATTTGAGTCAAACTTGACAACTGACTTGCCTTTAGCAGCTCTTCGCTTAGCTTGTACTTACAAACATTGTTAACAAATTAATTTCATTTTGCAATATTTAAAACCATGAAAAATAGCCAAATAAAATTTACATATCAATAATTACCTTGTCTCCTGGTAAAATGACGAAAGATTTTGGCCACTCACAAAACGAACTGAGAGCTTTTCCTACTGAAACTATGGCAAAAAAAGGGATTGGTAGTTGTGCTAAAGGATCAATCACCATTTGCACATTAACACAAAATTTATCATAGCCTAACTGCATTCCGTGGCATAAAGCTTGAGGATCGGTCGTAGGAAACATCCGTCCTTTTGCTACTATATTATCACATGTGCCCACAGCAAGAATGCAATCTACACCCTAAACCATATAAGAGAAAAAAATGGATGTTAGAAAAATATAAATTTATATGACTTAATAAAATAAAAAAATAATTTTAAAAAGTTTTAGTTATATACCTTTGGATCTGTCATAGGTGCGGGTGCAGTAGGAGATGGTGCAATAGGACCTTTAGCAGGTGCGTGAGCGCATCAGGAAAACTGGCTCTAATGTTGTTCACAAACTAATCTGACATCATTGCTGAAAATGGATTGGCTCTAAAGTTTGGCCTCGTGCCTGCCATCTGTGAACTAAGCATATGTAAGTTATCCTTCAGCTCCATAACAGTCTAAGTCAATGTAGCCATCTACAGATCTTTTTGAGTCATCTGTTGTTCTTTTGCATCTAATTTTTTTTTCAACTTGTATATTTCTTCTCTGATGGCATGTTCTTTTCTCTTCTGCTCTGAACTTAACCTCGGAATGCACCGATATTCAGTTGGAGTCACATTATCACCCGCTGCTCTAACTCGACTTATGCGCTCTGCAGTCCCCAATGCCACTGTCAATATATCATTGGGTGTGCCCAATGATGCATCAATCTCTCCTCAAGCATGCTAGTCTAACAACTCATCCTGCAATTATTAATGTTTTATCAGCACAATCCATAGAAGAGTCTTGGATGGTTATTCATGACGCACAATGTGCGTCGTCTTTTTGAAAATACTAATTTGATGGAAATTAAATGACATGCATATAAGTACTAATATATATGACAGACCAATGTTCGTCGTCTTTGCATATATATATATATATTATAGTAATGACATGCATGCATAAACTACATAATATTACGACGGACCAAAGTCCGACGCACGTTATTCATATATACTACACATAAGCACGCCCGTCGTATTAATTAACATACATGCACATTGACCCAAAAAAACTATAAATATGTAAATCTATATCAGTTCATATATATGCATAAATATTTATACTTACAAATTGAGCTGCCAAAGCTCAAAACCGCAACCACTGACACCACAAATCCGCAGCTACACCCGGCTATCAACCAGTGATCAAAACTTCTACCAAATCTCAAATACGCCTCTAACAATTCATAACCACCACCACCCATACACAATAAACCACCACCAAAGATTATCATGCTTAACAAACACGAACAAACATACAAAAACACATGTATATATCAAAATCTTTTATCAATCACCATAAAAACAATCCAACTAAGAATTGGAAAATCACCACCAAAATACTCTAATATGCATAAATTTCAAAATTAAAAAACTTAAAATCAACCATAAAAAAGCTTATAATGAAATTAAAACTCAATGAGTCACTTACATATAGCAAAATAACATGATTGTAGCTCATTTTTTAGACAAATAGCGAAGAAATCGGGTTAGGTCCGAGGGGAAACAGTTTGACGCGGTCGGGGAATATTTTAAAGCTTGAGGAAAATGAAGAAGAAAGGGAATAGGAACCCTATTAAACCAAGCGAAACGGAGCAGTTTGAACTGAAATAGTTCATTCAGTGATGTTGTAAAAGGCATTATCATCCATGACGCACATTGTGCGTTGTGGTATGTGAATAAAATGGAAAGGACAATGCACAATGTGCGTTGTGTTAAGTGAAATGACGACGCACAATGTGGATCATATTTGGTATGTTTGTATGACGGACGTTGTACGTCGTATTTGACATCCTAAACGATGTCGTTTTATTAAATACGATGGTTTTGACCGTCGTATTTTATGGTTTTAAATGTTGTTCAATGACCATTGTCTTAAGTTGTCACGTTGGCACCACGTAGATTTTACATATTTTATATTAACTACTTTGACGACTATTTTTTAAAGTGTGTCGTAGTTGCTTAATTTTAAGACGACGTTTTACCAAATGGACATCGTCTTTGTGTAAAAAAAATTTAATAATTATATATTAGCTCAAAGTGCGTCATTTTTAATATTTAAGATGATGTTAGCTTCCAAATGCGTTGTAAATGCTAATTTGACAATCGTCGTCTAATCAATCCTTTTTCTTGTAGTGAAACCACAAAAATATAATACTTAAATTTTTCTACAAATAAATAATAAAAATCTAAAATAATATTGTTTTAAATAACAATAATACATAAACATATTCAATTTCAACCACATCTTTATTTCTTTAGATTTTTTTTAGTTAAATTACTAAATTGTCATTAAAGATTAATGGGTCCATAATGGGTCTAATGGATCTTCGCGAGTCAACCCGTTAAAACCCGTCAAAATAACGGATTCATAATGGGTCAACCTGTTATCAACCCAACGTTTCAGATAAACCCGAACCTGTAAAAAATGTTCGTGTTTGTGTCGTGCTAACGTAGCGTGTTGAAATTTGCCAAGTCTTCCTAATAACCAATTTTTGGATAAAAAAAATTAACTGAGGGTTAGCATTGCAAGAAAAAAATGGAATTTAGAGACAAAATGCCAAAAACAATAAATATATTTAGGGACCAAAGTAAAAATATATGCGGTATACACTACAAGAAAAGTGATCAGTTGCTACAAGCGATTATTGTAGCAAATTTGTTGTTTTTGTAGCTGTTTCCTACTTAGCTACAAAATAAATTTGTAGGTCCATCGTAGCAATTGGTGCGTGATTAATTCTCTACAGCTACATAAATTTTTAGACTCATAGCTAATAAAAATTAACTTATAAACTATACTCAACCATGGTTAAGCCTTTTTTCGTAGCTAATGAGGAACTTTTTTAGCTACAAAAAAGTTTGTAGCTAAATATTTAATATTTCAGATTATATATATATTTTTTATAATACTAAATATAAATTTAAATATCCATTTGTCAATCATTTATATATATATATATTATAGTAACACTACAAGATGTAAAAATAAATTAATTCTCATATTATTGCATTAATGGCTAAAATCAAATGTTTTACAATAGTAACATTGAAATTAGATATAAAATTTCTATAAAAACAACTCTCAAATACATATCTTAAAATAATCTAAAACCTATAAATCGAGCTAAAATCTAATGCTACGATTTTGCATGGATCTTCAATCTTGGTAACACCATCTGTACTGTACTAGGAAATATGCAATATAAGAAACACAAAACATGAAACCAAATACAAACACAAAACAAAAACTTTGTCATATTAGTTGATAGAGAACCCATATTTATATGGCACTAAAACCAAGTCAAGAGCTAAGATAAAATTCCACGACTACTAAATAACAAGAAGCATAGAAACTTCCACCCATTTTTAGTTTCTTACATGGCAAAGTTGCTCATCCTTTTGTGGTCAAAGCATTAGTCTATATCATAACAAAATGCCTATTAAGAAATGATAATGAACATGAGACCATCCATAATTCATAAATTTAAGAAGCAAGGACTAGATAATGCAAAAGCAATGCCCAATGGTAAGAGTTTGTTGTATTAAAATGCTAAAAATATAATTTAAATGAGGGATATAATTAACATACGAAAATGTAAAAAAAAAAACCACAAAACACACTCACCTTCCAAAAACTCACAGAAATGCTAAACACACTCACCTTCCAAGGAAAAAAAGAAATGCAGATAGAGCTGTGGAGCTTGTTCCTCTGGTTCTGGTTCTTCAAATAAATAAAAAATGTGTGTGTGTGTGTGTGTATATATTATGTGCCAGACATGTAACAGTAACAAGACACTTGCCATTCAATCGCGGTAAGCAAAAAGCTATGCTTGATCTTCTTTCTTGTCATTCTCTCTTTTTCCCCTAAAATATTCCAAAACCAAGAATAAGACATTTCCCTATACAGACTCAAAAACCATCATACTGTAACTAAGCTAAAAAACATAGCAGCAGTAAATGAATTTGCTATACACATGGCTCACACAATTCAACTCTTATATATACGAGTTTCATTATTATCAATTAAGAAAAGAGAACCAAGAGAACATATTGATAACATAAGGTACCACCCTAAGAAAAACAAAGATAAAAACCCATTCCCAATAAGCATCATCTTACAAATGAATTTGCTATATATTTGAAAAACTAATTTTAAAGATAGAAGGCATGCCTTGCTATCTATTGTTTGCGCAAATATACACACAACAATGGACCAAAAAAAAAGATTGTACTCTTTGTAGATTGCAATAAGAAAATAAAGCTAGAATATAAGCAAGGTCGTGTACAGCTCATCTGTTTATCTATTGTTTAACCCCACAATAATCCAAGCGTAAGAAAAAAAATTAACTAAGGGTCCGTTTGTTAACCCATTCAGTTTTCATTTTTAGTTTTTAGTTTTTGTTTATGATTTATGGTTTATGGTTTATGGTTTATAGTTTATAGTTTTTGTTTTTGGTTTATAGTTTTTGGTTTGTGGTTTTTAGTTTATGTTTTTGTTAAAAGGAAAGAAATAAAAAACAACAACTATTTTTTGATTTTTTTTTTTTAAAAAATAATTATTTTGGTAACCATTATTTTTTTATTAATTTTTTGTATTTTTTTTTAAAACTTTATAAATAAATTTAAACAGGTTTTGGTCCGATTTCCATCCCGACTCGGTCGCTCCCGGGTTTCGGCCCCAACCGGGGAGTCCTGAGTTTCGGCCTCGACCGGGCGAACCTGGGTTCTAGCCCAACCCAGGAGGACCCGGGTTCCAGCCCGACCAGGCAGTCTCGGGTTCTGGCCCGACTAGGCTATCGCGGGTTCCGGCCCCGAACGGGCGGTCCCAGGTTCTAGTCCAACCCAAGTTCTGGCTTTACATGGCATTCCCGGGTTTTGGCCCCAACCAGGGATTCTTGGGTTCCGGCCCGACTGAGGAGCCCCAGGTTTCGGCCCCGACCGGGCGGACCTGGGTTCTAGCCCTACCCGGGAGAACCCGGGTTCCAGCTCGACCGGGCAGTCCTGGGTTCTAGCCCCGACCCGGACAGTCCTGGGTTCCAGCCCGACCGGAAAGGTCCCGGGTTCCCGCCCAACCGGGGGGTCCCGGGTTTCGGCACGACCCGGGGTCCAGAGTTCTGGCCCGACCGGGCGGTCCTGGGTTCCGGTCTTGACCCGGGCAGTCCCGGGTTCTAGCCGGACCGGGCGGTCCCGGGTTCTGGCCGGACATGGCACTCCCGGGTTCTGGCCCAGACCGGGCGGTCCTGGGTTCTGGCCCAGACCTGGCGGTCCCGGGTTCTGGCCCGACCCAGGTTTTGACCCGACCGGGCGGTCCTGGGTTTCGGCCCCGACCTGGGCAGTCCCGAGTTCTGGCCGGACCGGGCAGTGGCCGGACCGGGCGGTCCTGGGTTTTGGCTGGACATGGCGGTCCCGGGTTCTGGGCAGTCCCGGGTTCTGGCCCAGACCTGGCGGTCCCGAGTTCTGGCCCAGACCGGGCGGTCTCGGTTTCTGGCCCGACCTGGGTTTTGACCCGACCGGGCGGTCCTGGGTTCCAGCCCCGACCCGGGCAGTCCCGGGTTCTAGCCGGACCGGGCGGTCTCGGGTTCTGGCCGGACCGGGCAGTCCCGGGTTTTGGCCGGACATGGCGGTCCCGGGTTCTGGCCCAGACCGAGCGGTCCCGGGTTCTGGCCCAGACAGGGCGGTCCCGAGTTCTGGCCCAGACCGGGCGGTCTCGGGTTTTGGCTCGACCTGGGTTTTGACCCGACTGGGCGGTCCTGGGTTCCAGCCCCGACCCGGGCAGTCCCGGGTTCTGGCCCGACATGGCGGTCCCGGGTTCTGGCCTAGACCGGGCAGTCCCAGGTTCTGGCCCAGACCGGGCGGTCCCGGGTTTCGGCCTCGACCTGGCGATCCTGGGTTCCAGCTCAACCGAGAGGTCCTGGGTTCAAGCCCATATCGGGCAGTCCTGGGTTCCAACTCCAATCGTGTTGTCCCGGCTTCCTGCTCGACCGGGCGGTCCCAACTGGGGTAGTCTTGGCCCCATATGGACGGTGCCAGTATTGGCGGTCTCAGTTTCAAACATTGTTTGAGTTGTCTTGTATTTTGACATTGTAAAGGACAAAAAAAAATGAAAAACTGAAAATGAAAATGACTTTTTAACGTTTTTGGTTTGTTAAAGAAAAGTGAAAATAGTTTTTGTTTTTTAAAAAATGAAAATGGTTATCAAACGCATTTTTGTTTTTGGTTTTTCAAAAAAAATAAATGAAAATGGTTATCAAACGCATTTTCATTTTTGGTTTTTAAAAAATTCAAAAACAAAAACCAAAAACCATAAATGAATGGGTTATCGAACGGGCACTAAGTCACTAGCTAAGATAACATTAATAAATTCATAAGTTAATTAGCATACTCAATTCTTAAAACCCATGTACATGGCAAAACTGAAACTAAAGCACCCACATAAATCTCATAGCAAAGAAGGTAAATAGATATTCATTGAAGAGAGTAAGGAGGACACCAAATTCATGAAAAAATGCAAGATTTGTCCCTTTTGAGGAAAGTTACATCTGCTTACATATATACATATATATATATATATATATAAATGCATATACCATTTATTTTATTTTATTAAAAAAAAACAAAGAAAAACAAAACAAAAACAAAGATTGCCCAAATTACTTTCAAAAAACATTTCAGCAAACTCAAACCAAACCTATTACCATCTTCTCACTTGGAAACCATTTTGGCATACAGGATCATTCGGTTGGACCCAACATCTGCCTCCCAGATTCACTCGTCGAACTCATCCGGTTCAAGCTTCTCAACAATGCTCGTGAAGATGTACCAAAGCTTTGTAACAAAAATGAAGCCGGCGGTGTCCTTTTTGAGCACCTTGAAGGCGTCCCCAAGCTGGAGATAGAAGAGAGAAATTTAGGGCTCTAAAAAATCAGAAAATGGAAGTAGAGATGGGGGTTGAATTGGACGAATGATAATGAGGAAGAATCAAAGAAAGAGAGACCAAAAAAAAAAAAAACAACAAAACAAAACAAAACAAAACGGAACAAAAATTGAAACCCAACAAAAATGGAACCCATAAACGAAACCCCAACAAAAATTGAAACTCCTAAACGAAAAATCGAAACTCATCTGTCCAATTCGCTCTTAAACCTTGAAACCCAACAAAAATGGAACCCATAAACGAAACCCCAAAAAAAATTGAAACTCATAAACGAAAATTCGAAACTAATCTGTCCAATTTGCTCTTAAACCTCCACTCTCCTGATTG
Organism: Ochetophila trinervis; assembly: GCA_003254975.1. Lineage (NCBI taxonomy): Eukaryota > Viridiplantae > Streptophyta > Magnoliopsida > Rosales > Rhamnaceae > Ochetophila > Ochetophila trinervis. Next base: position 66,856 of record QANX01002268.1, on the reverse strand, counting down.
GGGTGTTGCAAGATTGGCAGTGATGTGTTTTTCCTTTGACGGTGAGAGATGGAGGTGGTGATTAACTGGTTTTAAGGCAAACGGGTGAGAGTGAGAGACTCTGAGTTGAGGGAAAAAAAAAAAGGGTGGGTCGGGCAGTTGGGGGTGTTGTGCGGCTGGCGTACAGAATGAGATAAGATGTTTTAGGAATTTAGGGTTAGAAAACAGGCAAAATATATCAATGTTTTAAGAAGTAAAAGAAACGAAATCTACTTTTAGTTTTATTTACAAAATTACCACCCATTAGTATTTCACCTATAAAACCCTTTTGTAGCTAGTAACTATACACTTTGACCACAAACTTTCACCCATCAATTAATATTTCACCTATAAAAATATTTGTAGTTGTTAATTGTATGATTTTGCTACGAGTTAATTCGTAGCTATTTTTCACAATTAGATACAAATTTGATTGTTTGTAGCAAAAAAACATTTCAATTCAAACATTGCAAAGCAAAATTACGGCGGCAAAACTATTTGGACCGTTTGCTGCAAAAATTAGTTACAATATTAAGTTTAGTAGGTGATATCTATAAATTTTCAAAGATTAGCTACAAATTTTGTTATTGTGAAAAAAAACACCATTTAGCTAAAATTCAATATTTTTTGTAGCTAAAATTCGTAGCAACTGATCACTTTTTTTGTAGTGTTACAAAAATATAAAGTTTTATTTTTCTTTAACTCGTTGATAGTCAGTTGAACGTCCTTTTACTTAGTTATGGTTATTTTCATAGGTATATATAGTTAGAGCATATAACTTAATTATGATCCATTTCTTGCATGTTTAGGCTTATAAAAATAGTATTTTACTTTTTATTTTTTTTTACAATTAGGGGAAGAAAAATTTCATTAAAGTCAAAGTTTGAATTATGAACTTGAATGTGTATTTCCGTAGTTCTACTATTAAGTCAAGCTTACAAATACAATAAAAACAATGATATTGAATTATAGTTTAATATGAAATTAAATACTGCAGATCCAATAATATTATATCATAGTTTAATAAACTTAGTAGAGACAAATACTTGGATAATTTTTATCCCTGCACAATACTGTGTATTAATTTTTATTTTCTTTCTTCTTCCAACAAAAAAACAAAAACAAAGTATAAGTATAGTTTAGGGTTATTCACACACACACACGCATACATACATACATACATATATATATATATATATATATACATGAGTACTTTTATAATAATGATATTTTTATTTTAATAAAATAAAAACTGTCATTAAAAATATATTTTTAGTGACAAATATAAAATTATATTATTAAAAATAAAATATTAAAGACAAAAATATAAGATCTTTCACTAATAATATCATTAGTGACAATTTTTATTTTAATAAAACAATAATTTTTTTATATTAGAATTTCAATATATATATATATGTGTGTGTGTGTTTGTGTTAGGATTTCAAAATAATTTATCAATGATTGTCTATCTGTTTGTTTTATTTCTTATATTTAAAAAAAATACTAATTAAGTTATTTTTGGGATAATCAATTAAAATGATCAATTTTATTAAATATTATAAATTAGTATCATGTCTATTTGTACAATTCACATATGCTCTATTTAAATTTTAGAATTAATTTCAACTGCAACATTTAAATTTTGACTTAAAAATTAAATTTAGCATTTTTTATTTTTGATAATACTTTATCAGTATGTGCTGACAAATGTAATTACTATTATATTTTTGATTTAAAATATATATTTTTTTAATAACGGTTAAATAAAAGTATAATAGTAATTATATATATCAATATATACTGCAGATGTATTATTAAAAATTAAATTAATTTTTAACCAAAGTTCAAAAACAACATTTAAAATTAACCTTAAATTTTAAAATATGACACCCACTGATTGGATGTTTGGATGCGTTACTTCATCATTTTCCAAGTCAATACACCATAGTAATTTTCCCAAAGAGTTGCGTTGCGTTGAATATTTACATCTGCTAGCGCTAGTCACAACATATTAGAATGCCAGCTAAAGCATGAGAACCGAGGAAATTAATTAGTCGATCTTTTTTGCACCCTCCGCTAGATTTCGAAAATTCAAATCTTCAATTTTTATTTTATTTTTTTTCTTTTCCTCTTTTGAAGTGACCATTAGCTGTTGATTCGGGGACATAAACATAGATAAACTACGTATTAATCAATACTTTTCCATACGAGTTAAAATGCCTACAAAAAATAAATAATTCTTCTTTTATGGAATTGTAACCAAAATCCTGAACACCAAACGGCAATTAACCAGAGGATTAGTATATATAAGGAATATAAGTCTAACAACTATCTTATTCTTTTTGCAGACTTCACTTTGTTAAAAACCATTAGTTATTGGGGATTTTTACTAATTTTATATACGATTAGAAACGACAGACAGAGAGTCCCAAGAAGGAGAATTTGAAATCGCTAAAACGGTTCAAAAAGCAGCGAGGAATGTCCAAAGTCCAATGATGCGAGATTCTCGAGAAAATGACAAGTTTCAGTGTGAAAATTCGAGATGCAGAATCTGGTTGGTTAAAAGTAAATTCTTCATCCTGCTGATCCCCAAGCATCTGGGACTGGGATCGAATAGTTGTCGGCTCCACCCATCTGTTTGCTTTTCCCGTTTTACCTACCTAGGGACATGGATGCTGGACGGCTGTAAGTTCGACCCGACCCGACCCGACCCGATCCTCTTTCTTTTTTCAACAAGACTAAAAATTTCGCATGGTTTGAAAAAAATAATTCATGGGGTGAGAGAGGCTCGAACTCTCGACCTCAGGATCACTCAGAAGCTATGAGACCTACGCGCTAGCCAACTGCGCCACCACCCCATTTCGTCATTTCTTCATCTGGAATATACAAAAAGGAAACCTAGTTAATTACCATCGGTATGTTATTGTTTTTTTAATTTTTTTAGGTGGTGGTATCTTCTATCCAATATGGGCCAAGCAAACTGCAGGACCAAACCAAAAAAAAATACCAAACTTGCTGGTGTAGTTTTTATTAATTTGGTCGAGTCTATTAAGTTTTTATTCTCTTTTTCTTTTCGCATTGCTCTTTTGCTTGCAATATGGAAGACCACTATACATGCTGAATTTGACTGATACTACAACTTTAATAACGAAGAAATCATAGAAGCATAAAGCGTTTCTGCAGGTTGGATATCCATGAAGAAATGGATCATGGGTTTACAAAATTGTAAATGTTGGCTATGACATAAATGGACGGTTGAGATGAGATGATCTGAGAAGTTGAATGCGGATTGTACTTGCAGTCTCTTTTCCTTATATATTTTCCCTTTTGAGATATGAGAGAGGCCCAAGTGTAATATCTTGCTGTTATTCCCAACCCATAGATCCTCCGATGAGATCGAGAAAAAAGCAAAGTTGGACTCGTCAAACCCAATCATTTCTAAATGCTACCTTCGACACTGCAAGCAAGCCTTGAAGCTTGAGCTATCTCTCTTCTACTACCACTCTTTAAGTCTTATAACCGTCTTCTTTCTTCTTAATCTTATCTGGTTTTTCCATATATATATTTATTAAATAAATATCTCCTTTCCCTTTGGAGGAAAAAAAAAAAAAAAAGCAAAGCAAAGCAGACAATCTTGCCTTGTTCTACTACCAGTCTACGGTAGACCCAAAAACCAAGACCCACTTTACTGTTTATTCCATCTTTTCTCGGATGTTCCCTCTAATATATATATATATATGCCTGACATTACCGACCTGTTTCATTCATAATTCCCCACCTTTGGTTATTTCCAAGTCGTTCTTTCTTTCACTTTCTTCCTCTGGTTCTCATATTATCTACATCAATCACTCATCATTAATTTCCAGTCTAGACTGATCGTGTACATACATATATACATATATATATATATATATATATATGGAGGTAACTATTTCTTTTAATTCTTATCGCAAATCCATTCCCTAACTGGCTACAGATATTTGTCTTCAGGAGCAGCTTCAATTTTCTCAAGGAGAATTTTTTAGATTTGTTGTTTGTTTCATGGGAAACTGATCGCAGCTGCCTAGATTCACGATGAGATGAGGCAGCGATTGATCTGCATCTGCTACATTCCCATTCCATCACATTGCGTTTCTTATATGTCCATTAATGTTGTGGTTGCAGAGTGTTGAATTGAAGGTGGAAATGGTTGGTATACATGAGAAGAGGCTCAGGAAATGCCTATCAAAATTAAAAGGTTTGTTTTGTGCTCTTCATTAATGCTATAATTTTCTTCCAGCTAGCTATAATTAAAGCGCACGATATATATACAATTTCCTCGTTTTCTGTGTATGAATTTTTAATTTTTATGAAAACAGGGATAGAAAAAGTAGAAGTGGATGCAAACAGTCAGAAAGTGGTGGTAACAGGCTATGCACACAGGAACAAGATTCTGAAAGCAATAAGAAGAGGGGGTTTGAAAGCTGATTTCTGGTCTGCCCAAAACGAGCTCCTCAATGCATATGCCAGTGCCAGTTATGGAAGCTTGAGATTCAGCAACTTCAACTTCTTCTAGAAGTTTCTTCAACTCAACCCTTTACCTCTTGTCCCTTGTGCGTTTCTTATTTTCCATATTAATTTTTTATATATTTTTATTTTTTTAGTCCCCCCCCTTCTTCCTTTTTTACCCTCTTTTTCTTTTACAAAAGGAATTGCCACATGTTAAATTGATGATACATAGTAAAATAGAGTGAAACAGAAGGATCCCAAGTTTTGAAGCTTTTGCCAACTTCTCTTCTTTGACTCAAAGAATCTGAATGGATGATATTGATAATAAAGATTTTATATATATATATATATATATATGGAACTTCATAATCTAGAACCTGCTTCTTTGGGTTCCAAAATTTCAAATCATAGATCAATGATCATGACATGAAAGTCTCTTTTCCGTTTGTCAAGATGAATGGCTTTTTTATTTTGTTTTTATAGGCTGCATATGGAAGAATATCAGAATTGCAAAACTTAAATCTTCTTTTTTACCCAACTTGAGATAGTATGTGTCAATATCCATGAACAAAAATTCTCAACATTTTGTTGTTATTTATTTAACAAGAAAACTGTGCATTGAGATAACAATTGGTCATATATTTAAGGAAAAATTTCATTTTGACCTTTTTTGATTTTGTTATAATTACACCTGCATTTTGCGATTTTGAAAAATCACCCTCGATCTCTTTTTTGTTTTCCATATATATCAAAATAAATTCATCTGGCAGTTATTACCATTTACCAGTTAATTTAACAATTAGAGATTAAAATTATATTTTCACAATATCATTCAATCATAATTTTTTTTTTATATTTTATTTGGCCAAAAATTATTAGAATTAATTGATAAAAACTAATAAGTGAGTGTGTTTTAATAGATATAGAAAACCAAAGAGAAGTTAATAACGATTTTTTAGAAGCGTGGCATCTAAATATAATTATGGCAAAATTGATAAAGTTTCAATAAAATTTACCCTAAATTTTATTTAAATCAATTCATTCAAACTTCATGGCATGGATGCAAAAATATTGATGTCATTGTGAGTGCAGTGAAAATGTAATGAAGGTATTGATTGGAGAGAAATTTCCAATTGAAGCTGATTACTCAAAACCAACACAATTTAACACAAACATGGCAAACCCCATTCTAACATACACTTACAAAATTAATTCTAATCTCATTCAAGAAAACACATATTTGTTTATGTTAGAGTAGCCTTTTGGAACTTCTAGACTCAACTTGCAGTCTTTTAAAATGCTAATTTAAAAAAAACAATGTATCTATTTTATATACCTGGTGTATGGATAAAATAATAATACGAGTCATTTATAATTAAATATTCAATACAAATAAAATAGGATTACTTAATAATTTGAGATGATATAGATGACATAAAAATACTTATTTCATTACAAGATTTTCTCCGAAGAAATAGCGTACAATTTAATTATTTAACAATATATAAAAGAAAAGAACGAAATATATATATATATATATATATGATATTTTATGTTTGAGTTGGCAGCCAGCAAAGCATTGTAATATTATTTTCATTTATATTTTTTAGAACAAAATATTATTTTGGGTGCGACCTCAAGAAACTATTACTATTAGAAGGATCAACGGCAAAGATTTAAGAAATGGAGAATGGAAGAATAAATGCAGAGGCAGGGAAAAAAATTAGGAAAGAAGAAAGATAGAAGAAATGCACTTAAGCGAGAACGAAGGCATAGAGGGCAAGACGTTCGTGGTGAGCGGTGGGTTGGGATTTGTGGGTTCGGCTCTCTGCTTGGAGCTTGTCCGAAGAGGTGCTCGCTTGGTCAAAGCCTTTGACCTTCGATCCTCCTCTCCTTGGTCCAACGATCTCCTCAAACATGGTGTCCACTGCATCCAAGGTGCCTTTTCCGATCACCCATCTTCATTTTACAATTTATTTGCTGCAATTTTGTACCCTTTGGAAATCCATCGTCATTGGGAATCTGGGTTTTATCAAGTTTCACCCTTTACCTTTTGGGTTACATTTCTTCTTCTTTTGGTCAATTGGTCTTGCTCAAATAGTAGCCATGGCATTTGCCAAACTTCCTCCACCTTCTTTCTTTGTTAATTTTCTTTCCAAATTAATTTTATCTCTAAGTTGGACTATTTGGTGTGCTAAACAACTACAGGAGACCATTTCTTTCTGAAAGAAAAAATTGTAGAAAGAAAATTGTTGCTTTTGTTTACATGGTAGAAAAGAATGAGTTGTTTGTACTTAAACTACAATGCATGAATTCATTTATTTTAAGGCTTTGAAGAATGCTTCCTATCCACGGATAGACAAACATGCTAATTTGTAATTTTTAGGTGTTTAGTTCATCGTGTATTTAAAATTAGTACAGCCATGTTGAATCCTTTTTTTCTTGAGTCCTGGATAGTTACATGCTTTTCTTCAACTTGACCGAAATTGAAATAATGATAGGCGATATTGTCCAAAAGAAGGATGTTGAAAGGGCTTTCCATGGTGCGGATTGTGTTTTCCACCTTGCTTCATTTGGCATGTCTGGAAAAGAAATGCTGCAATTTGGCCGTGTGGATGAGATAAACATAAATGGAACCTGCCATATCATAGATGCTTGCCTTGAATTTGGGATACAAAGACTTGTTTATGTTAGCACATACAATGTTGTATTTGGTGGGAAGGAGATTGTGAACGGAAACGAGACCTTGCCTTATCTTCCTATGGATGACCATGTTGATCCATATGGGCGTAGTAAATCGATTGCTGAGCAGTTGGTTCTAAAGAGCAATGGTCGTCTCTTGAAGTAAGTGATTCAATTGTGAGAATACTTATGCTTTCCTTGTAAGTAATTTGCAGTTGTGGTTGTGGACTTTGTTGTTTAGTATTTGTTTTATCATATCAGTACTGGGAACTGCAACGATCAAGAGTTTTCAACATTTATAGCATTAGCAATGCTTGATATTGATATTGACTGGATTTTCCAACCGTACTTCTACCATTTTAAGTATTTGGCTGTCTCTGTGCTTGGTAGGAAGAAGAGTGGGAAATTTCTTTATACCTGTGCAGTTCGTCCGGCAGCTATTTATGGACCTGGTGAAGAAAGGCACCTCCCACGTATAGTTTTCTTGGCAAAGTTAGGCCTACTGCCATTTAAAATTGGGGATCCAAGTGTGAAAACAGACTGGATTTATGTTGATAATCTAGTACTTGCATTAATAATGGCGAGCATGGGACTTTTAGATGACATACCTGGGAAGGAGAGACATCCAATAGCTGCTGGCCAGCCATATTTTGTATCTGATGGTAACAGTGAACCACTTTGATAACTCTTTTTTTCTCCCCTCTTTTAAATTTGGGGACCTGTACTATTGTTGATTGTACGCACATAAAATGCCACTTGAGTTTCTTACATTGTCAGAAAAAAATTTGGGATCTAAAAGTTTAAGTATCCTACTTTTTTTCGCAGGCTCTCCCGTCAACACTTTTGAGTTCATCCGGCCTCTACTTAGAAGTCTGGATTATGACATACCAAAAACATACTTAGCTATCCAACATGCTCTTCTTTTGAGCAGGATTTTCTGGGCAGTCTACACAATATTATATCCGTGGTTGAATAAATGGTGGCTTCCTCAGCCATTGATCCTTCCTGCAGAAGTATACAAGGTTTGTTTAATCTCTCTGTCTCTCATGTAACCTCAAGTTGCTAGTGCCACAAATGAAACTGTTAGATAGTGAGTCAGATATTTGCTTTTACGAATTTATATCTTTTTGCAGTTACTGAACCAGTAATTTTGTTATTCACAGGTTGGTCTTACCCATTACTTCTCCTTCCTTAAAGCGAAGGAGGAACTTGGCTACATTCCGATGGTAAGTCCTCGGGAAGGCATGGCGGCAACAATCTCATATTGGCAAGAGAAGAAAAAGAAAAGCGTGGATGGACCAACCATTTATGTGTGGCTATTTTGTGTGATTGGAATGACTACACTATTTTGTGCAGCTTACTTACCAGGCATAGGACCCGTGCCACTCTTGAGAGGAATTTGCCTTTTCTTCTTCAGGTCGATGTGGATAATGAGAATGGTGTTCCTTCTATCTGTGGCTGCTCATATTGGGGAGGCTGCATATTCATGGCACCTGGCTAAAAGGGTTGATCCTGCTAATTCAAGAGGATGGTTTTGGCAGACTTTTGCTCTAGGGATCTTTTCCTTGCGTTTTCTCTTGAAGAGAGCAAGGAAATTGGCCTAGATGGCCATTATATATACTATACCTTATTGTAAAATTTATATTTTCTATTTAGGTGGAAGAAATATGTCTTCATGTTCAAAAATTTTCTGTCCCAAAGAAAATGTGAACAACGATATTTTCTTAGATTTCCATATCCCATATTCCGTTGGGGAAGCAAATAGAAATAAAAGTAACTTTCGTGAGGTTCCAGTGATCACGGGTCTTTATCATGGTTACCTACCTGAGTGAGAAGTTTAGAGCATCCCAGATTGTGCCCAAGCGAAAATAAGAAAGCAAATAATTGGAGTAAAATTGGTACCAATTACCATCTTAATCATTAGAGAAACAAGAATCAAGTTAAACAAACATTATAGAAGACAAACAACAGACTACAATAAACCAACACTTAAAAACTAGATCATCATCTCATCCTAACCTAAAAACTACTTTGAAGCACAGCGTTTTCCTCTAGTTTCTACATATCACTCCCCTCTCTCAATACCTGGATTGACAATCTAAGACTGCGATAACCTACATAAGGTTGAAATTTTCACTCTACTGTCCTTATTCTACCAAACTTACACTAAGCTGAAGCTATAAACATAGGCCGAGATTTCCAAGAGATTGCAAAGAGCAATACTATTGCTCTTTCCTACAACACAATTTAGTATAAATGAAACAAGTTACAAAGGATTCACTTCCATGGCATGCTTGACATGCTTTGTGGATTATTGTTATTGCATGCTCCTGTACTCTGGTTAAGTGGGCTCCCTGGGCCACCTGAAGACTCACTAAGAGTTCCACGGGACGGAGGACTATTGGCCCCAGTTGGTCCGGCAACAGCTGTAAATTTTGGTGTAACAGATAAAGGTTCCATGTTTGCCATCTTTGATTCCTTGCGAGCATCTGTACTAAAACTCCCAACTATTACCTGCATGGGAAGTCAAAGCTGCATGAACAGATGATCATTTTAATTATATACATCAAGCATTTATCAAGTATGTTGCCTTCTCCAATGCTGACTTGTTATCGGATTATATCGTCAATCATCAAAACGCCTACATGAGATGACAAATTTTATGGTTAATTATTCATATTATATTAACTAAAAGGCAATTGTACCTGAACAGGGGAAGCAGCTGTTAGAATTCCTGCAACACCACCACCTAAAACGCGACCATCTGGTCCAGATAAAGACACGCTTAAACCCCCAGTTCTACTCCGCTGACCACCATTTTCAGATAAAAGAAATGAACCAGAAAGTGATAGAATTTCAAACCGCCCCTGCAAATGAAAAATATATTTAAATTTCACAGCGCACATTTCTAAAATGAAGCTAATACAAACAACCGTGAGTTATAGCAGTACGTCATGACACGTCAGGGACCATATCTACTTCCCAAAGCTAATGTAACGACAAAAATCACTTCTCTGATTTGAGATTTAGTGACAGGGATACATTAAAGAGGTTTGATAAAAAGTGCAAAAAGAGAGACTTAACTCTCTCACAAAACTGCAAACGCTTTAGGTGAAAACACTATAGGAACAAAGAAACTTAAGGTAGGCCTTCTACTTGTACAATAACGAATTTATACATGTTCCGAAAAGAAATTTTAAAAATTCTATAGCATACTATGTGTTCCATCTCAGTTCGGAGTTCAGACAACAATTACCTTGCCTACAGAGTTCTTCATAATCTAAAAGGTCGTTGCATTGATCAATAGACAATCTTATTACATGGTTATTAAATGATATGTTTGACATTAAATGAACAAGATAATTAAGCTGTATAGGAAATAGTTGCATATCTCTGACCCACAACTTATATGATATACCAATATGCCAAAAGTATTAAAAAAAAAAAAAAACTTTTGTGCAAAATAGGGAGAATTCTACTGTAAAATTTGCGTCCCTTTGTCAAATAAATAAATAGACTAAGATGTGTTGGCATCTAATTATTATGATGACATCATATGAAGGTCCTAGTTATAAGTTATTGATGTCTTCATTTAAGCTTAAGATCTATATGATACAATGGACTTGAAACAAAATAAACACCTAATACCATATGCCCGCGCATCGGCAACTTACATGATACATTATCATAGGTGCATAAGTCATTTAAATATACATTAAACATATTTCTCTTGAAGAATGTACTTTACAGTATCTGATACATTATGATATGCAATCCACTTTTCTCATAAATCGGTAAATTTTGCAACTTGTACTTTGACAACTAAGGTTATTACTAAGTTGTGAAATATCACACTGGGAAAAAAATTATCAAGTAGTCAACTATTCATAAGTTGAAGTTTCATCTTGTAATCAAGGCACCACCAATAGAGAAATCACCAGTAATCTCACAAACCTCATACGTTACAGTTCCACCAGATGTGGCCGGCTGCCGAAGAGTAACATTAGATATGGCTCCATTAGCTGACAGTATACAAACTGCTTTTGGACCATGCTGAGAAAATGACATTATTTTTGACGATACATCCTGGAAAACCAAATACATTGAAATGAAATTCCAAATCCTTAATCAAATCCAAAATGACAAGTTAAGGCAACATTAAACACAGAAAGGAGAAAAAACAACATAAACAATCCACCGTTAGGTAGGAGAACAGATGGTAACCTTTCTAACAAATGATGGTTCAAATTAAAAATAATAGTTTCAGTTGATCTGTCCAGAAGTGTCTGATTTATCTCTATTTTTAGTGAAAATATTTAGTTTTTCACTTCAAACTTGACTTTCTCTAATTACTTTAAAGGGAAACTTATTGCAATTAAGATGCTCTGCCTAATCGTGTAAGGAATTTGCAGCATGAAATTGTAGAAACTGGACTTCATAAGCACTTTGCAAAGGAAAGAAAGTACAGCTTCTTAAAAAGATTTAAGTAAAGAAACAATATTAGTCTAGGATCCTTAAGAATTTCTCCATCATAAAAGTTGGGTAGGGAAAATCAGGATGGCCTTTGCAAATAATATTACTGGCGCTTTTTTTTTTTCTTCGTCGTTTAAAAGAATAATTAAATAATTTCCATAATGATAGATCAGCCTTTTAAAATTCCCATTATAAAGTAATAAAAATGTGTCTCGCCGATTAATACATAAAAGGTTTACCTTTAGGAAAAATGAAGGTTTAAAACTTTCTTGAATGGAAGCTTCCAGATTCCAGTTCTCTCACCCCAGTGCCCTCAAAATAGTAAAATTAAAAGGAAAAGAAAGAAGAAATCTTGAGAAAAAAAACTATAACATATTAATAAAATAATAGTGCCTGCCATTTTAATGTACTGGAATATTCAAATATTGAGTTATTTGAATTTAACAAATCCAGCAGTAGCAATACTTATTAACGTGATTTACCTAATAATTGCAAAAATCTTAATCACTGGTAGATATGACATAATACAACTTTTGAAAAAAAAAAATCTAAAGTTGAGCAAATGATCCCAAAAGCACAATTTGAATTAAAATCTCAATAAAAAACAACATTTATTAAAGTAGCAGAAATAGCACAAAATTATATACCAATAAACACTATGAACAATATACACTCAGCACCAAAAATTTAGGCGCAAGTGAATGTGTGAATGCAAGGATCCAAAACATACCATCTCTCGAGATAATTATTAAGTTCAACAAAATTACAGCGATGTCCAGATGCATTGAGAAAAATATAAAATTAAGTATGGGCAAGAAACCAAACAAAAATAAATAAATAAATAAATAAATGTAAAACCAGAGGAAGGATAAATATAAACCTCTCCAGCTTTCACAGTGATAACATGTGGTGTAAATCCAACCCCAGCTGATCCTGCAAGTTGCCCCCCAAAAAAGAAGAAGAAACGCCACCATTTACAACAGATTTGAAACAGCAATTGAAATTTAAAGGAAGAAGCAAGCAAATAATAAACATTATAAGTTTAACAAATGCATGTCAAAGTGAAATGAATTGAAAACGAAGAAAAAGATTAACCATTTCATTTTGTTTTTTTGTTTTCTTTTATTAGGTATACAAGAATAAAACACTATTGTAGCAGTATGGACACTTATTCGACATCAAATACTATAGAATATAAGGAAAAGAGGGGAACAAAATAATTATAAGGAAATAAATGCAGCAAAGGAAATGTTATCAAAACCTCAGTGGCATTGTTTAACCTAAAAATGAACAAGAAATCTACAAAAAATTAAAAATAAAAATAGAATAATAACTTATCCATGTACCCCTTAAAATATAGCTATTAAAATAGAAGTTTAATATATATGAATGAAGATATGAGGAATATCAGGATGCAATAAGATTCTTCTATAAGGCAACAGCGTGGAAGTGCATAACCACAGGGGTAGATAAGTAATTTTGTCAACTAAGAATCTTTAGTCATCAAACGAGGCATAACCTTATTGCCTATTTTTATTTTTCTTTTTTTTGATGAATACCTTATTGCCTATCTAGAGTCATCCACCCACGCATACACACCTTTATTAACTAATTCCTTTTGGTGTCAAAGCCCCAAACCAAAGAAAAACTCTGATACTCATAAAATTATATAAAAAAGAAAAAGAAAAATTCTGAGCAGAAATATGTAATAAACAAAAAAAAGAAAAAAGAAAAAAAAGTGAACATAGCACTAGAACAGGTCAAACAAAGCTCACTATTAACCTTTGAAAACCCAACAGCTAAAACATTAAAATCTCATCACGTGACGGACATACACAATCCAAAAGACACAAGAAACCAGCATAATCAACCACACAGATTAAGTTGGGAAAATAATAATAATAGTAATAATAATAAAATCCAAAATGAGTTACCTAATGCTTCCAGCTGTTGCTTCTTGCTAGAACCTGGTGGTCTGCCTCTGGCTTTCTTCAAGGAAGTGGGGGAGGCCGATCCTCCTGAAGCAGGCGGCGGCGAAAATCCACCCCCACTAGACTGGGTTACCGTGACAGCTGGAGGTGCAGGTGCCAGAGCCAATGCCATGCTGCCATCTGGCCCATACTTCCTAGGCCTCCCTCTTTTCCTCTTCACTGGCTCACTCCCCATGTTCATGTTTATCCCCTGTGGCACTCCCGGTGAACCATCTCCGCCGTCTCCATCGCCAACAGCTCCGCCGGCGCCGCTTTCAACGCCGACGACGGACGACTGGTAAGAAGGTGACGTGGCGGCAATGGGCTTGTAAACAGCTGTCCCGTCAGCGCTTAAGACTAAACGCATGTTTTGTATGACTGGCTGTGACGGTACCGGACTTTTCTGGAGGCCCACGCTAAAAGGCTCTCTACTTGTCATCACTCCTGTCTCAGATCCTGACATTTTTGTACTAAATTTCCATATAATGATAATACCTGGAAGTTTTTTTTTTTTGCGAAAAAAAAAAAAAGCCACAGTTACTTAGATTATGAGAAAGAAGAACTCTAAAACCCTCCAAAGATTTAATTTTTACACTGACAGAGATAATCACTTCGCGGAATAAACAGTAACTTAAGCAAGTATCCCCAGAAAAGTAAACGCTTTTGCTAGTGAGCTTTAATTTTCAACCAATGGGTTCGAAATTCAGTGTAGAAAAGAGTGCCTAAACCCAAAATTTTTGCTAGGTATACCTTCAAATCTCGAAATAAAAATTTAAGAAAAATCCAGTAAATAGGAAAAACAAAAAGAAAACCCTAATAACTGCAAGGATAGCTTAAAATCTAGTTACTGGTTTAAACATCCCAGAAAAATAAAAATAAAAAATTAAATAAAGATTATTTTTTGGGGAAAAATTTCACGTGGATCGTAGAAAAAAAAATTCACTTAAAGCTTAAATCGAGCAGAAATCGGCATTACTCTCAGACGAACATTATTCGAAAAAAAAATATTTTCGAAATTCACAGTAAAAGAATAAGAAAGAAAAATACAGTTAAAATTAAGAAAAAGCAGAAAATAACACAAAAAATACTACAAACTCACCAATAATTCAGAAAAATTAAGCAGGGAACCGAAATTTAGAAGGGAAGGGAATTCTAGGGTTTGGAAACGAGAAGGCAGAGCAGCTACAAAGCGTTTTTCCAAGAAATGCGAGAAATATGAATATTTACTATATTTTATTTAAGATTTTATTATATTATTATTATTATTATTTTGGGTTTTCTCTTTTTTCCATGCCTTGTCTTCCCTCTTGCGGCCTTTTTATTATTTCTGTTTCAGAATAAATAAATAAATAAATAAAAATAGGTAAAAAGCACCCCTAATTTACTTTACACCTAACAAAGAAATAAAGAAATCATAATAAACAATTTTTTTAAAAAATAATAAATAAATATTAATTAATTCATTTTAAAAAACACAGTTTTTTAAATAAAAAATATCTTTACAATTTTAATAAAATAAAAAATAAAATATTTTATCAAACTTTAATCATACTTTTTATTATTATTTTTTATTTTTTAATAAATAACTAATTTATTTTTTTCATTCTTTTTAATATTATAAAATAAATTTAATAAATTAAAATATTTTATTAAATAAAATTATTAAATATATATTAAAAATTATAGATGAAATAAATATATACATTAAAATTTTTATATAAACAATAAATTTATCTCTTTATATCTAATAAGTTAAATTTTATTATATATTTTAATATTTTTATTTGAGAAGTGCATTAAAATTATTAAATTAATAAAAAATTTAATATTTTTTGAGAATGGAGATGCTATTATAATTGCTTTTTTTTTTGTCTCCCTTTTCTCATCTTTTGAACCCACTCGCTGTCGGAAATGTAACTTGCGCAAACCCACGTGTTGCTCACATGTAGAGAGTATCTCAATTTCTATACTCTCCAAACGTGTAACGTATATACCATTTTTGTCTTCTCTTTTATTTTTGTTGGAGGGAGTCATGTTCAATTGTAATTCTCTTTTTTAATAGCCAATATTTTCATAATTAAATTCTACGGATAAAAGATACCCACAACGAAATAATGAATACGGTAAAAAATAAATAATGAATGGAAAAATAAACTAAACAGATACTAATTGTATGACACGATACGCATGGAATATTTTTCATTTTGATACACATAAAAAGATGTAAAGAAAAAGACGAAAATATTTTTATTTTTTATTTTATCAAAAAAAGACGAAAATATTGGACAAATATTTCTGCTTTGCTGTCTCTGTGAAATGCACAATGTATGGAGCCCAAGCGTGACTTGAAATATAATAAAATAATAAAACAATAAAACAAAGACAATTCACCAATTGAATTCCGTGTTTATGCTTTTTAAGGCAGATGAAATGAATTTAATGTTGAAACTTGAAAGCAAATGTAAAAAGTTACAAATTTTACATTCTCTTAATTAGTATCTGAATTATTCATCAGAGTTTTAAGAAATTAACTGAAATATGTTAAAAAGGGGGAAGAAAAATAGAAAAATACATAAATACTGTATAGCGGATAATTCGTATTAAAAAAAAAAAAGAAGAAGAAGAAGAGAGGAATAGAGGGTTGTAAGAAAGCGGAAGCAGAGAAGGTAATCTAAAAGGAAAAGACATGGCGTGGGTTGCGTGTTGGTATGCTCCTGGTCCTCCGACGTCAATGAGACCTCCCAATCCCATGAGCCACCTGTCAGTTTTGTGGAAGACTTTGAGACTAGGTGCGCTGCCTTCTTCTTCCCTATCCAATCCGTTTGAATTTAATCTGAGATTATTTTATAATTTCTGCAGAAACTGCATCCAGATTCAGATTCACCACGCTGCTCTGTTGCAACAACAGCGAGCAAGAGATACAATCATGGTTTGCTGCTCATCGATTCCTGTTTTTGTTGTTGTTTAGGTTAATAGGTTTGGAGATGATGAGGATGAGATACTCACTAGTCACTCCCTTTAATACTCTTCTGCTGAATTCCTATACCTATTCCTACTCAGTTTTGGCAACAACAATAATATTAATATTCAACAACAACAACAACGAGAAGAAGAATGCGGAGGAGCTCAAAGAAGACAAATGCTGATTGGGACCGCCACATTATTTGCCGCTGCATCTTCTTTTCCGGCGACTGTTTGGGGTGCGTCGGCGTCGGCGACCAACAGCAACAGTATTACTAGTACGTCTTTGCCCTCTATTAATTCTCGAATCTCAAAAATCTAATTTAATCGAATTACTAGTACAAAGTGTATTTATCAAGTTTCAGATGCGGTGCCTGAGGGTTTCCGTCTCTACACAGATGATGCAAACAAGTTCAAGATGTTGATTCCCCAAGGTGTATTTCATTTTATCGATTTGAAACTTTTCTATTATATTTATATATTAATAGTGATGCATGCGTTTTAATTTGGAGTGCAGACTGGCAAGTGGGGGCTGGAGAACCCAATGGATTTAAATCCGTAACTGCTTTCTACCCGGGAGAGGCTTCTAGCTCTAATGGTAAGCGGTAGCTACATTTTTTCTTTTTATTATTACTATAATTTTAATTTTATTATTGTTATTGTTATTAATTGAATAATGGTGGAGGTTGGTTCAGTCAGCGTTGTGATCACTGGGTTAGGTCCTGATTTTACGAAGATGGAATCTTTTGGCAAAGTTGATGAGTTTGCCGAGACACTGGTGTGTGCCTTTCTTTTTCTCTTTGCTTTCCTCATACATACATTACACATAACATGTTATATATTAATCTTTTTTTTTCTTTTTGTTTTTTTGCTTAGAATAACATATACTACTTTGTACTTTATACTAATTTCTCTAATATATTAAGTTCAAAAATCTGTCTGTCTGTCTTCATAGGTAAGCGGATTAGATAGGAGCTGGCAAAGACCCCCAGGAGTCACTGCCAAACTTCAAGATTCCAAAGCTAAAAATGGTGACTTCCAGTAGACTTTTTATCTCTCTCATACTCTCTCTCTCTTTATTACCAATATAGAATCATACATAGATTAATTTGAAAAAGTTAAATATGGTCCAGGATTTTACTACATCACGTACTGGCTGCAAAATCCTGGTGAAAGTCGTAGATATTTGCTTTCAGCACTTGGGATGTCTTCCAGCGGCTATTACAACAAATTATATACAGTCACCGGACAGGTACATAACAAGTCTAGTTTCTTCCCTATTTTCTTTTTCTTTTTTATATTTAAATGCTTACAGTAAACTACTTTGATGCAGTTTGTAGAGGAAGAATCAGAGAAATACAGTACCCAAATTGAGAAGGTGAGATTCAACGGATAACCATGAATCAAAACAAATTTTTTTTTTTAATGAAATGATAATTGATTGAATTGCTTCCTGAAAATATAATATCATCTTTCTTTGCTTCTGCAGGCAGTCGCATCCTTTAGGTTCCTCTGACAATGCAACCACAAGCCAGACAGAAGAAAGCAGATATGTATGGAATTTCAGTTTCTGCAAGTTTTTTTTTTTTCTTTTTCCCTAAATAATTTTTATCATTTTCATGGTAAATGTTATATTCATTTCAATCATTAACACCCAGCCATGTGCATTATGCATTCTTCTCTTTCTGATGCCGCCTCAAAAAGTTCCAGACGCCAAAACAATTGTACCCCGTTTTATGTATATTTTTATGAATCGTAAAAGGCCAATACCAGAAGGGGAACCCAACTATTCCAAAATAGACTAATTTAGATTTCAGAGTTCTGACAAATATGCAACACCAATCTGTTTTTACAATGCTCTCCATCCTTATCCAGTTTTCTGCGCCGAATTTTTATGAAATAAAAAACTTAATTGATCAACAAAGAGCATGTTCTTCATTTGCTCCAATTGTCGCCACTCTTTCTCCATCCGCAAATCTAGCGCCTCAAAATGAACAATTTTATCTTGAATCTCTTTCATCTGCAATAACTTATAACCATAAGCAAATAAGTTATAAAAACACCAACCAGTAGCCATGGAAAGTAACACACCTGCACTTCTGCAATCCCAGAAATTGCTCTCTCCACATCGAGTTCTTCCTTCTCAAGCTGTGAATTGGCATCTAACCAAGCTCCTTCAGATGCTGCATTTAGGTTGGTGTTTCCATTGGACGCAGCACCCACTTCTGCATCAGAAAGTAACACAGTATTATGCACTGTTGGATGGTCTAACAATAGCTCCTTATGGAAGTACAAAAATAGTTCCTAAGTTATTAAACAACAATACAATTTCTGGTACATAGTAAAGCCAATGCTAAATAATTAAGAGAAGATTTTAATAAGCAACATGCAGTACATAACTACATACCATTCCATCTCGTATTATTGGCTTGAGGTCCACAAGCCCCTCCACATGATCCAACCTGAGAAAGCA
Organism: Ochetophila trinervis; assembly: GCA_003254975.1. Classification (NCBI taxonomy): domain Eukaryota; kingdom Viridiplantae; phylum Streptophyta; class Magnoliopsida; order Rosales; family Rhamnaceae; genus Ochetophila; species Ochetophila trinervis. The sequence continues at coordinate 47,788 of QANX01002268.1, read as the reverse complement.
TTGTGACAGCTGCACGAGCAGCATTTTCTGCAACCTCCACACCTGCCAAAGCCGACAAAAAGGCAGCCTGACATATATGGCAAATAAAAATCAATGTTAGCAACTCAGGGAAACAGCAATGTCAAAAATGAAGTATAATAGCCAACCTCATGTGAATGCATGGTGCAATGTGAACATTATTTTTGGAAACTCATAATCAATGTTCATTATCTATTCAAGGTGACAAAGCTTCACTTCCTTCCATGTGAAGTGATGATATGCATAATTTAGCAAGGGTACGAGCAACCCAAGTGACTCAAAAAAAAAAGCTTTAGACAATATGGTCAGAGCCCTTGGTGATTTTGACAAGCAACCAATGGTATCAGGCAGTAACCTAACAGATAAAGTTTCTCGGAGAGACGCCATAATGCAATAAATAGGAGTTAAATTAATGAATTTTCCATGGACCATGGCTTAGATAATTGTGCTGAGCTGGATATGAACTTCAATAAATTAATTTGCAGACAAACCTCAAATTCTGAATGCGATACTTGTATAAAAAAATAAATAAAAAAATTAACAAGTAATATCAGTGAAATAACAAAAAATGAATACCTGGGCCATAATTGGATTGCTTGCATCTGCAAGAGGAGTGAGACGGGCTCTTTTGTTGGAGGATGATGAACCACTGCTCTCCGGTCCACATTCAGCATCCGTAGGATCCTTGGTTTGATAACATTTGGCATCTAAATTCCCAGAATCTGTAGGACCAACAAATTCTTCCCCAAAAGGAAGCTTAACGAAATGAGAAACACAGTCCTTCTCGCGTCGACCAACATGCTGGGCAACCTTCCTCCAATCATCGCCATAATGCATAAGGGCTTCAAAAAGATGCAGAGTATCTTTATCTAACCAATCACTCTTGGAATCTTCATTGATCTCAACCCTCCGGAAATCAGAAGAACTAACGCCGACTTGATAGTTACCACGGACATAGCACCTAGCACACAGAGTCATGTCGTACTGCACCAAGTGCACATCCACATAAACAGAGAGTAAATTATAAACATAAACAATAAAAAAGACAAGGCAGCAGAAGAAAAGGGACCTTATCACAAACAAAGCAGGCAATGCTGCAGACGGACTTGCAGTGGTTGCAGTTGCGCTTGGAGAAGTCGTCCTTGGAAGGAGGAGGGACAGGAGGGTGAGAGGAAGAGGAGGGTTTGGAATCCTTGTCGTCCCACTTGAGGGGTTTGATTTGGAGGGCGGAAGGGGAGTAATTGATGAGGCCCCAAGCCTCGAGAAAATCGAAAACCCTGCGGATGGAACCCACATCGCCCACTAGAATCTTGCGGACGTCCGTGAAGGTGATCTTGCGGGAAGGATGGGCTCTGTACTGCTTGATAATGGAGTTGCGGAAGTACATATAAACCCTTGGGACTTTCCAACGATCCAGCACCTCCGACAGCAACCGCAACTCGCATTCGTGGATTTTGTCCCACGAAAACCACCCTGTTTTTGTTTTGCTTTTAATTTCTATTTATTTTGTAAAAATAATAAATTAACTATTAAATTGAGGTGATACATACTGGAATAGCTCGGGAGATGGGCGACATCGGCAACGGCATCGGCATCGGAAGGACGGGAACTGAGGGCGTCAAGGGCTGGGCTTGGTTTCGCCGCCACGCCCGCCTCCTTGGACTCGCTGCCCGCTGCGTCAGGCTTCACGGCCTGGCTCTGCTTGGCCGGGGCCTCACCCGACTTGGACATGGACATGGATTTTTTACTCTCCTCTCCCTCCATCTAAAGGATACTATTAGTTAAAACCATACAAATACCCAATTTATACAATTACACCCACCTTTTTTTTTTCTTTTTGTTTGGGGATGATGAATGTATTTTCGATCGCTTTTATTTTATTTTTTGGTTGCGTCTTAGTGCCACTGAGCTTTTGCATTGGACCCTTATCTATTGGTCCGATTTCCTACTTTCCCAGCCCAGCCCAACCATATTGTTCTATTAACAATATACACGATTTTTAAATATTACAGAACGGAATTAAAAATAAATGATGAAAAACCCAACTCAACTGATTTTTAATTTATTTTATGAATAATGTTGAAGATACCATATAATATGCTATTAAAGTTACCAACTATATACGTGTTATTATTAATATTTAAATATATTTTATCTTTTTCAAATATATTTAATATGTTAACTAATAAAATAATAACACATATATAAATAATAAACTAAATAGTTCTTGTTTGATTTTAATAGTTTATAAATTTAATTTTTCATCATAAATGATGACTATAGAGTATTCTGTTATCCAATTCCAAAGTTTCCTCTTTTTAAAAAATAATGAGTATACTATTGTTGTTTCCTTCTGTGATTCCAGGAGTTTAAATTAAAACAATTGCATAAATTAGAGATTCTTGTTAATTTAAAAAATCAAAACTTATTCATTATTCTGACACCGTATAGTTTAGTTTAAGATGTAACCATGTAAGAATAGAAGATAACATTTTTATCAACATAAAAAAGAGAATTAAAGACAACATCAATGAATATATACATATATATAATATATATTCTTGAAAAATACCCATGCTCAAAAAGACCTCTAAGGCCGGCCCTAAGAATAGGAAATATAGATACCCAAGTACGAATAGTACAAACACACCTCAAATGGGAAAAAGAGACGAAGAAAATTATTATAAAATTATTAATATTTAAAATAGAATATACTTGAAGCTTCTCCTTTTGTTTGAAGCCAGACTCCCAAAATTATCCCAAGATTATCGGAGTTTCAGAGTTTTGAATAATAATAAACCTAACACTGATATGCCCAAAAAGTCAAATCGCAATTTAACGACAGACCCACAAAATACACCATTATACACCAGAGACCATCATTTCACCTCCAAAATGCTGGGGGCTGCTCCTAGCCTCCTACAACTTACACACTAACAAAAGAATCATATGTTGATTCTATCATTTTTATTTATTTTTACATTACTTGTGTTTGTTCCTATATATATATATGTATATATATGTATGTATGGGCAGGGCTGGACTGCTAGAATCCGTTTCCAGCACCCAACATCACATACCACGACAAGTCCGCCACCCGATCCTGATGAGCAAAGGAACTATACAAAGTGGTTCAAAAAAGTAGAGTGCAATAATCATAAAGGGTTCCCTAAAGGAAGAGCAGCCACCTGCAGCCTGCATCCTCCTCCACATTCCCTCTCTGCCATCAGAAGGGACTTTGACATCTGATGTCTCTGGTGAGCATGATTATTTATGACCTGCAGAATATTCATATCTGATATTAAACCCCTCTGCATACAACAAGCAAGCAATAAACAAACATTTTTGACCGTTCAATGAAAATCTTATCAAGAAACCCACATTATCATCAGCTAAACATAAAATATTGTAGCAACAAGAAGTCCTAACAAATATTTAAGGGCACAAACAAAAAATACCTCTAGAATGCAAAACAAATAATTTGCAAGGCTAGATCCGAAGCCTGCCACTCAAGTAGCAGTTCCGCTGTTCTTAGTCCTGCTGCAGTCTAAGGACATCTGCACCCATAACCATATTAGAACACTGTCCAAGATAGGCTTTCATAGGATATAAATAAACCCAACGCATGGCTCTAACCTCAATCATCCCCTCACCCAGCTGTTTGGTCAGAACCTCTACCTTGCATATACCGAGGACGAGCAGGAACTGCAAACTGTGGTTGAGCCACAACAGGGGCTGCCATAGCTGTTAAAAAAACAAAGCAGTTCCATGTTCCAATCAGCTCTTCCTAAATGGTAAATGATATCAATCGTGTCAAAACCTCTACCAACTTATATCTTCACTTATCCGTCGATGTGCATTTGATAATGATGAAAAGGAATTTATTACTTTTACACATTTCTCCTGCTGTCCATTAAAGTTTACTTCTTGCCAAAACTCAACTCCAATTAGATATTCATCGAACCTTTGACTTGGATCTTTGTTAAACCATATAGTTGCTAAGAAACTTAGATTCCACATAAACCCACCATATATTACAAATCATAAGGCTTGTAGACTTTTATGCATACTTGGAGCACAAAACTCAAAGTCTTAATGTTAAATCTTAAATGCAAGAAAACTAGTACCTGTAGAATATGCTGCTTGAATTGTAGGCATAGGTGAAGTTGTTATAGCATTAACACTAGGTCCACCAAAATGCACTATTTGATGACCGGGCATTGCATATCCATGCAGAGTTGTATAATTTTGACCACTAGGAAGAGTTTGACCCATTTGTCCATAAGGATAAATAGCTGTATCAACTGTCCCAGGTACTCCATATATCTGAAGGTACTGCTGACCCGCATAAGGATTGTAAGCACCCTACAGGAAAGTCAACACAGAAGAAACAAATCAGTATTGCAAGAATGACACACCATTCTCATACTTCCTCGATAAACTAATAACTGCAAATGACAATTGCATATGCAATTTTTGAGCACTATTGACCTGTTGATAGATGTATTCGGGTCCATATGTTGCATACCTGCACAAAGTAAACAATCAATACACTCTTTGAAAAGTGCAGCTCCAACCAAGAATTTAAGATGAATGATGTTGCATGAAAATAAAGAACATAAGACACCCTTCATAATTGGTAAAAGAAGAGAACCAAGATTTACCATCTATAGTCTACATATTTCTATTCTATAAAATGCCATCTCATATATGAGATTAATCGATAAGATAGTGAGATAACTCAATCCATGGCCCTTATCATAAAGCACATAAGTCTTGCCTGTTCAATTAACATTGACCTGGGGGCACATATCCTCCGCAACTAACACTTTTTGAGTTCCTGCAATTACCAATCACATCACGTCACATCACTGTAGTCTGGACAAAACCAACCCTGCTTTCAAGGGAATGACTAGGTATTCTCAATATTCTATGTGGCAATGCATGCTGTGATTGGTATATGCCACATAAAAGAAGAGAGAATGAGAAAGTAGCTGCAAATGAGATGCACCCAATGGAGCTAACTAGTCACTCCTTATTCCACAGTCAGCCAAAACTAACGTCACAGATATCAGACATGTATTAGTATTGAGCCTTGCTTTAGTCTTCAGCTAATTCTAATTAACCTAATGCTTCAAGTATCACCTCTCCCAATAAAACTATAATAACAAGGAAAGGTGCATTTTAAGAGATCAGCTACAACAGTCAAGAAATTAAGAAAAAAATTGCCAAATGGCAGGTCACAACAAGGACATAAACTAGAGATCAACTTGATGCTAAGAATCCAGACAAGCCAAGTTAAAAATTGAAACATCTCACTGCTAATATTCCTAACTTACCCATAAGGAGGATAGGTTAGACCTTGTTGATAGCTATAAGAGACTGGTTGCTGGAAACCAAAACCGCCAGTATAAGCCCCACGAGTGACTTGCATGTTTGCTATATATGGGGCAGCTGGTCTGAGACGCCCTATGAGAATAAAATAAAGAAGTGTGACGATCAGAGACTGCCCGCTGGACAAGCGTAAAGCTTCAGAAAGATCAATGGAAATTTAATTTGATTTTACCATAATATAATTTTATTATCATTTAAAACTTCCAATCTTAACGTCACAGGAAGAAAAACAATAACTAACATCTCTATCCAGAACATAAAGACTATAAACCGAAATAATGGACAATACCATAAGGCATAGATGGACGAGGCCGCCCAAGAGAAGCCATATTACAATTTGCCCGCCTGCCATCAATGATTGGAGTTGGATCAGAACAGGCTCTTCTAGCAGCCTCTGGTTCCCGGAAAGTCACCTGAACCCTCCAAATAAATACAAACCGAAGCCATTCTTTTGTCAGCACTCAACAGAAACAAACCAGCTGATTCGATTAGTATAAAATACAATTGCATTCAAAATGAAATGCTCTAAAGCAGCAACATAAAAAAGTGCATATGGAAGTGAATATTGCTCAGAGATTATTGAAAAGCTTATAAAGATTTCACATTGCGCACATCAAAGATCATATAAGTAAAACAACCCCTAAAAGTGAAAACAAATATACACTCACAAAACCATAGCCTTTGGATCGTCCCGTATACTTATCGGTTATGACAACGGCCTCGAGAATCTCCCCAAATTGCTCGAAGTAACGTCTCATGGTGTGGCTATGTGTCTCCCAGGCCAGTCTGCCCACAAAGACCTTGGTGTAGGTGGTGTCTCCAAAAGGGGAATTCAGAAAATTATAGCCAGAACTCGAACTCGAGCCTGAACCTGGACCTGGAACCGACTGATAAGCCATGAATGACACGATTTCTTTACAGCCCAAACTCCAAATTCGGAAAGCGAAAGAGGAAGATTCCCCAGGAAAAAAATTAAAATAAAAAAGAAGACGATGGGATTGATTGGTTATAATAAATGTTACCCAGTGATACTACTAAAGCAGACCCAACAATCACAAAGCCACATGTTACAAGAAAAACCCTAGATTAACCCTAAATTTCACTGAGATAGATATACTGGGAATCCATCGAATTCCAAGAGATTCGAGGGAACAGCAGCACGAGGTCAATTCTAATAAGGAAAAATTAATAAACAAAAGAAATCTCGATGCACAGTGATCGACAAAATAAGCCCAATAATCACAATAAAAGAAAAAAGAGGGGAAAAAAAACTGGATGGGCCAAGAAATTAGAAAAGGTAGAGGTGGGTGGTAGCGGTGGGATTGGATTGGCCGAAGAGAGCACAGGGTTGGGTTTGTTGGAAGAAAAAAGAATGATGAGCAGGAAAAAGCTACGAGTAGAAGAATCTTGGGAAGTTGGTAAAGCTACAGTAGTATCTTGTAGTGGCGGTGTTGGAGTACTAGTACTGGTAAAACCGCTGTAACAGTAACAGAGTCGGTAGAAGAAGATGAAGCGGAGGAGAGATTTTGCTCTGCTTTTCTCACGGCTGTCCATGGGAAGGAAAAGAAGGGACACTCATCGTTCATCAGAAAAAGTAAACAATAAAATAAACTATAAAAAAAAAATACACAGGGTTAGGAATTGTGGGTCCCACCCACCTCTCTCTGTGTGTTGATATCTTCACTGTGTGGGGACTCATTCTTGAACCCTTTTTTTGTTTTTTGCTAAGATCTTGAACCTTTGCTTATACGTAGCATTGTAAACTCAAATCATTTTATTTCAACGTTGAAAGTCAACTTTATTTTTGTTTCTTTTATCTCTATGAATTAATCATTCTTGTTGAATTGTAAAAAGTCATAATTAAACTTCTTAGCTATTATTAAAAAAAAAAACTTAATGATCGACCGAAAATAAAAATTTCTGTTATCTATTTATTTTTTGTCTCAATATAATGCTGACGAGAAATATTATTTCTCTTTTAGCATAATATTTGTGTGAGATGTACTATATAGTTCAATCTAAGAACCTCAAGCTCAACATTAATAAAAATCATTTTTTTAAAAGGGCATGTCTTTTATTTCCGTTTGTTTATGTTCTTTTTGTTTAGAAACATAGTGTATTATATACACATCAAATTTTGTTGCAATAAATATTGTTGTAGACTAAAAGATCACTCACATACGAAACATAATTAGCATAAAATTAGAAGATAAATATGTATATGCATCGCTGATTACATATTGTATACATTTTTTTTTTCTTTTGCAGTATAAAAGTATACATTGATAAAGCGAGCGTTTAATAGCACGAAGAAAGGGAGCCTCACAAGTCACAATGCGTTTTTATCAACAACAAAAAATGAGTCACAAATGCACGATGCAATTGCAGCTTGGGAAATGAATCATTCATCCTTCGCTTTATATCTCTATTATTTGATAATTAATTCAAACAAAATAAAAGTCTTAGACTAGAGAAGTAGGTAGGTGTGCAACACATTTCTACTATTTTCAACTCTGGTTGATCGGTATTAAAAATCAGCTAAATTATTATATCTGTAAATATAAAAATTAATAATTCTATTTAAATTTAAATATTTTCATTACTGTATAAAAATAAATAAAAAATTTAGCCCTTCCATTATAAATTTTTATTAAATTAAAAAAACATCGAATGTGTTTACTAAAAATGCGATCCCACTACAAATAAATTATTTTTATTAAAAGAAAAAAAAAAAACTCTGGTTGCCTCCAATTTCTAATCATTCAAGCTAGCTGCTTCCTATCAGTTTCTGTGGACTGTGAACCAATCCAGATCCAACACGTTTTTTAGACTACGTGGCATACAGCTAAGATTGTATATTTCCTATTTTTTTTTTTTTTTTCAGTCGGAAATAGAAGCAATAATATATATATGGGTCAGTGTCCAGTGTCCACCCAAAAAAAAAAAATATGTATTTATGTTTTTCTCGTATATAATATATATATATATATATATATATATATGTGGGTCAGTCTCATTAATATATACAGCTAGAATGAAATGCAATTGAGTCGTGCTCAAACTTGAAACTGGTTTTAAACACGAATGGGAACTAGGGAGGGAGGGATCCATTAATTACATCTGTCCTGGGCCCACTCATCTTCTTTTAGTGGTGATTGATGCAAGTTGCAACAACTGCCAGTTTACCACTTTTGGAAAACAGTCATGTACTCTCTCTCTCTCTCTCTCTCTCTCTGACTTTTTTCTTTTAATTATTTTCCTTTAGAAAATCAATATCAACTTCTTCTTTTTTAATTAAAAAGAATTTATTCGTAGTGATATATCATAGTTTTAAAAAATATTTAGCCAACAAATTAATTTAAATTTTTTTTAATCCGATAAAAATTTACTATAAAAATTTATATTGCTAAATTTTTTTTCTTCTTTGTATAATATCAATAAAAAAAACATATGAGTAGAATTAAATTAGTATCAATTTTGACATATAAATAATGATCCCCAAGAGTATGAGAAAAAAACTGCACCATTATATTATTCGCCAGTGCACACATCACTGCACAACTATATACTTCCTTTTTACTAGAATTGTGCAGACAATAATATCTTAATCAAGTTTCGATTTAATCAAAATTGAGACGCTGATTTTCATTGACAATTAAACATAAAACCATAAAATATTGGCAAGCATATTTATGCAATTAGCAATATTCCGCGAAGTACAACCAGTCGACCCATCTTCATTAGAGAGGCCTCTTTACAACTCTTAAAAGCAACATCGCTATTATTTTCTAATGCTATATATATATTTTTTTTTGTCAATTAACATGTCAGTAAGTATTATATATATATTTTAATTCGGTTTAAGCTGTATAGGCCTACTAAAACATAAAACTCTCTCATTTAAATTTACTTCATCTATAAAATTCGAATCCAAAATTTTATTTAAAAAAAAATATGTCAACCATTTATCTTAATTTGAATGCTATACTTTTATGCATGGCATATATGTAGTTGGTTTTATAGTCTGTTTTCTTATTTATTTTTTAGGAGGAAATTAAAGTGCTATATTTATTTACCTTTTGGAGTATTATAGTATGGATAGTTGCTCTAGTTTAACATGTCCACCAAATTCTTCCACTCTCATCATATATGATGTGCAAATGTATCTTCCTCCTTCTGGCTTTTCATATGCATGTAATATCGCTGCTGCCACATCTCGCGCATCTACCAGAGGATGATCCTTAATTGTTCTCCATACATTCATGTCCATCCAATTATTTTCATCCAATTTCAACACCTATCATAAAAGCAATTAATATAACGGGACAGTAGAAGAGATAGGTGGTCTAAGCCAACATAATTTAACCTCGCGTCTTAAATTGATGTAGTATAGAATTCCTTTATTTCCATATGTTATACACACAGACACATACACATATATATATATATATATATAAACAGAGATTTCTAATATGAGGGAAAAAAAAATTTCGAAAGAGTTAGGAGCAGTAAGAGCTACTGGCACTTACTGTGGATTGCAGCCCAATAACCATGGATGGACAGATTGCTATACCATGCTCAGGACATTTTCTTTGCACTCTAAAGCTTAATTCAGATTATAATATTGTTTCTCCCAAGCATCATAGATTATCATTGTACAACATATATTGTTTCTCCCCCAGGACATTATCATTGTACAACATATATTGTTTCTCCCCCAGGACATTATCATTGTACAACATATTGCTGCCAAGGAAAACTGAGAGAGAATAGAATGGAGGAGTGATGCACAGAGAGTGGTAAATCAAATTCGGTCAACAGAGAAACCTATTATTTGGAAAATCAGAACTGACATTCTAAATCCGAGACAAAGGTTCCAAAGAAAAGATTGAAATCTTCTTAGGAATCCAATAGATTAACATATATAATTGCAAAGATATATGTCAAAACCAATACTTATTTTTGTTGCAGCAGTTTATTTTTGAAAACTTTACACCCTTCCATTAAAGAGATTTGCATGGCTTAGGATATTTTTTTTCCCTGCTAGTATGTTCTTTGTTCTCTTTTTTTTATTTTTAATGCAGTTCAATTTCATCCAAAAAAAATACATATTTCTACCAGAAACTAGAAAGAAAGAAGAGGAAATTTTTTGGAGGCAAAAAAAATAAGAAATTAGTAAACGAGCGAGGCGATCAAACTAGCTCTTTTTTCCTTTCTATTACAATTTATGTCCAAAGAAAAAAAGACTGTAGCTATACATATTCATTTGTTTGCTGCCTAAATGACATGTGGGCTGACATGCAATGATAATACAAAATGACACTGACAAAGTGATTCGTTCTTTTGTAGGCGATGCGATCCAAGTACTCTTCTGTTTTGTAATATATATTTATTTTTACCCCATTTTCCTTTTTCTTATTATGGTGTAGAAAGAGCCATAAATATTTGCAAAAGATTTCTCTTATACCATTGTTAATTATGGACAAAACAACGAGAATGGACAATTGTCAAGTCGTAATGATTGAAGAATCTATTTGTATGAAATTTAACTTTTTGTCAATCAGCAATCTAGAATAAAGCATAATCATGCGTCAGGTAAAATGTAAATTTCAAATTTACGATGAGTTAAAAGCACACCATCAGAAAATAAAACATATAAAGTTTTAAAAATATTATTATATATTCTGTAACAAATAGTTTATGATAATTTTAAAAAAAATTATTACACCGTATTATCTGTATAAAAAATTAAATTAATTTGATCTAATTTAATTTGAATTTAATTTTTTAAATTTATAATAATATATTTACTGTTTTTATTAGTATATATAATTATTATTATATTTTTATTCAATTATTATTTAAAAATAAATATTTTAAATAAAAAATATAATAATAATTATATATGTATATAAAAATTATAAATGTATTGTCATAAATTTAAAAAATTAAATTAAATTCAAACATTTTAAAAATTACAGTTGAAATTATCTTTAAAAAAAGTGTATCCACAGTGAAGGCGAAATGATTGATTTTAGTGAAAGGGTAAAAGAAAAGCTAATACATCCATAGCCACAGGGGATCGATATGTGAGAGGGGTCAGATCCCACAGCGACTTAAATTTTGATAACAAAACCATAAAGTTATCCCAAAAGATAAAAATCAAAACCATAAAGTTTTAGGCAATAAGTGATTAAGCCCAAAAAAGAACACTTTCCGAGGACATCAACGGAATACATCAAATTTATAGAGGGCATAGATTCATGATAAATTATTGGACTTTATGAACGTAAAATATATAAATGTCCAAGACTATAGTATAATTGGGAACTTGTTATATTAGTTAATCCAAAAGTCCAGCCTTCCTGTAGCTTTCAACAGCATCGACGAAAGTTTCCTCCAATGGGCGAAAACTCCAACCCAGCCTCTGTAACTTTTCTGAACTCAGCTTTTCCTCTTCTCCCTCCCCTCGACCAAGGCTGCCAATACACATACATGTATAAAGAAAAAGGTAATTAACACTTTTTTAAGAACAGGGTGGTAAATAAAAGTAATTAAAGAAACAGATAATTATATAGAAAATAGAGATGGAAAAGATCCGTACGTAAGTAAGCAGATGAGAGAAAAAAGGGAGATGGAAGCTGGTAGAGTACTTACTGTTTGGGATAGTTGTAGTTGGGATAAATATTTTTCAACTTGTCGACCAGATCATCTACCCAGATTGAGTGCGAAGTGCAAATGTATCTTCCTTCAGCCTCAGGTTTCTTGTATGCAATCAACAGTGCTGCAGCTACATCGCGGACATCCACTACTGACCAATGCATGTATTGGTGTGCTTTGTACTCTCCTATACGATATGCCCACATTGAATAAATCAAAAAAGAAAAAAAAGTAAGATATGCCTCAGATTCATCCACCAACACACAAAAAGTGCATAGTTAAAGCGAGAGCATCTACAAGTACACCTTTGAGCAGACTGAAGAAGAGCAAAGCGCTTGAAGTCAGTGTAGACTGCAGAATTGGCCCCAAAACAAGGGAAGGGCAAACGGTTACAACATCAAGTCCATTAGTTTTGGCAAACTCCAAGGCCACAGTTTCAGCTTCTGTCTTTGAAAGATGATACCACATCTGCAGGATTCGAACCATTCTTTTAATTAAGGGGGTTCAGCTTACTTTAGATGCAGCAGCAGAACAAATGTTAATAATATATATATATAGATATTAATGAGTTTTGACCTGAATTGATTTGAGGTTTTCTTTATCAGACCAACAGGTTTCATCTTTTACTTGACCCTTGGGCCAATTGGGGTTCACAGTAACAGCAGCTACAGAGGATACAACTACAGCTCTCTTTACTTTTGCTTCCACACAAGCTTTTAGTACATTGATTGTGCCCTTCACTGCTGGCTCCATCATTTCTTTCTGCACTTTGGTTAATTTCTTCTGAATTAGTTAACTAGTTCATTTAAAGAAGGATTTAGTTTGTTCAAATTAAATAGCATTGAAAATGTGAAAACCAATATACAGCAATTAAAAGAAGAAAGATTATTTATCATTGATTTCGTTCTTGCCTCAGGATCTTTCGCAGTGAAAAAAGGTAGAGGACTAGCAACGTGAAAGACGCCGTGGCAGCCTGCAATTGCGGTGCGAAGAGAATGGTAATCGAGTAAATCTGTCTTGAAGAGTTTAAGATTCTGAGATGCTTTGGGAAGCTGATACAAGTCAGCGTTCTTGGTATCCTCTGCAACAAAAGCGCAGTAAGGTAATGAAAATTTAATGCGAGAGACAAAAAGTGCAAGAGACAAAAGACAGTGGAGAGTTATAGTTACGGGGATTTCTGACAGTTCCATGGACGGTGTAGTCGTTGGAGAGAAGAAGATCGACAAGCCAGGAGGCAACAAATCCTCCTGCCCCTGTAACACACACCCGTTGATTCTCTGCTGCCATTCCAATTTGATTTACTTTGGACAGATGAAGGTGCTGTTTGTTTTTTTCTTTCTTTTTTTGTGTATTGATCCTTGGCCTTCCCTTCACACAGCGATATTTTCCAAAGATGGTTTCGTTTTGTAATTTATTGCCTTGTTGGCTTTTCGCGGATCACGTCTTATTTAATGACTTTGGATTTTCTTTTCTTTTCTTTTCTTTTTATTCATGTTGGAAAAAAAAATGAAAAAAATGACATTCAACCTCCTATTAAATGGCAACCCCACTATTTAAAACAAGTTGGTAAGCAGGCATAGAAACTTCTTTAACAATCTTGCCTTGGTTCTTGCTCCATGGTCCAATTGGTAGATGAGTGCTCTCTGTCGTATTTGCTCATTTGGAATATAAGGAGGGAAAAGGAAAGGGCCACTTCTGATTGGATTATTGTCTAATGCCTTGTTGGGCTGACTCTTTGATTGGATCCGATAGCATTGAAATGGAAGATAATTGGTAGACAAATAGAAATATAAATTTTTATTTTTCAAATAAAAAAATGTAATTTCTCACTGGGGTTGCACAGCATTGGTCTCGTAGAGCTGATGTTTCAATTGGCCATGAACATTAAGCTGGGCGTGTGGGTATTTTGAGAGTAAGAGAATTGGCATTATTATAAGCATGTGTAATATTATCCTATCTAATAGTAATCCTAATCCAGAAGTCCAGCGTCCTGATAGCTCTTCACGGAATCTATAAGAATCTCATCCAAGGCACGATACCTCCAACCCAACCTCTGCAGCTTTTCGGAACTCAGTCTTATATCTTCCTCTGCATCAACAAAGCTGCAGCCAATACATACATGTATATAAGTAAGCGCGCACGCACACACACACACATAAATATATGAATGTATATATATTGAAATATTCATTGAGCTAGCTTATTTAATTACTTGTTGGGATAATTGGGATGTGGATATATAATCCTGAGCTTATCCACCAGATGGCTTGTCTTGATTGGATGTGAGGTGCATATGTATCTTCCTTGAGCCTCAGCTTTCTCGTATGCCATAACCACTGCTTCAGCTACATCCCGTGCGTCCACTATCCTCCTTTCCTTGTTTTCCAAAATTGTATCATCGTTTCCTCCTTTAATTGAGCTTATTAGAATTTTTTATAATATATAGTAATCCTCCAGCTCCAACTCCAACTCTAATCCATATAAATTGTGCAAATTAACCTATATACCTTTCAAAAGTTTAAGCAGAATCAAGCTACTTGCATTTACATTGCTCTGTAGAATCGGCCCCAAAACAAGACTAGGACAAACAGCTACAACGGGAAGCCCACTTTTTTCTCCAAACTCCATAGCCTCACTCTCTGCTTCTGTTTTAGAAAGACTATACCAGTGCTGTGCTGACCGTAAAATAAATGAAATTACAGTCATTGCAAACATATCTATATAAATGTATGCATGCATATAGATGACAATATTCTTGTACACAGCATTATTAATGCTTGAACTCATGATCTACCTACCTTAATAGATCTGCAGTAGTGCTTATCAGACCAACATGTTTCGTCCAAAACTTGACCCCCAGACCATTTGGGATTCATACCCACAGCAGCTGCAGATGACACAAAAACTAGCCTCTTGACATTTGCTTCAACACATGCTTTTGCTACATTAAGTGTGCCCTTCACAGCTGTTTCCACCACCTCTACCTGAACAAAGATCAAATTGAGACATATAAGTAGTAAAAATCAGAAAATTGTTGGCAAAAATAAAATAATAATATATACGGTGTGAATCAAGTAATTGAAGCACCAAGGAAAACTCCTATATATAGAGTGAATTAGGACTCATGCATGCATGCCTCAGGATTTGGAACAGTGGTGGAGGGCACTGGACTAGCAACGTGGAAAACTCCATCGCAACCTTGAATTGCCGAAAGCAGGGAGTCATAGTCTAACAAATCGGCTCTGAATAGTCTCAGCTTTTCCTCTGCTCTTTCAAGTTTAAACAGGTGAACATTCTTCTCATCCTCTGCACAATAATACCAAGCAAGAGAAGTCACAATTGAGATACATGCATATTCGGAATTAATCTAGTTTTTCCATTAATTTTTGGTTGCTAGAACTTCATCTTGCCGGGGTATATTAAGGGAATGGGAACTGTAAGCTCAAACACCTGCATAGAACAGGAACCGGTATTTTGTGGGATGTAAATAGAAACAGATCATTAAGAGAGAATGCGATCAGGAAGAGAAAAAAAATGAACAATACCAGGTTGTCTAACGGTTCCGTGAACAAGGTAGCCCTTAGAGAGGAGAAGGTTGACAACCCACGAAGCAACGAAGCCTCCAGAGCCTGTCACACAAACCCTGCCCTTGTGATGCAGAGCCATTACTTATTTCAAAGCTTCATTTGCCTTCTCTCTATCTCTCTCTATTTCAAAGCTTTATTCCAAGCAAGCTCCGTCTCCACTAATAAGTAATAACCACTCATTAGTCCGCCGCCAAAATGGAAAACTTGTGTCGAACGTCAAGAAGACCACAACATTCCTAAATTGGATATAAAATAAATATAAAAATGATGTCACAATATGAGAATTGAGAAAGCCACAGTTTCTCTTTGGTTCACAGAGTCGGCAATAGCAATTGATATTGATTAGCTCAGTTGCGGTTGGAGCAAGAGCAAAGTGAATAAACTTTTATAGAGTCTAAGAGGGAGAGGGCCAACATGTACAATATATACACTGCCTCCACTCAACGCTTGATTAACAAAGTCTTGCCTCTTGGGGGACCCAGGATCCTGCATGGCCAAGATATGAACCAAATAGATCAAATGTCAATCACCATGTCTCGGGAGTAGTCGTCTTGGCTACGTTGGCTGAGATTTTTCTCTCAATTTCATAAGTTATGATTCCTAAAATCTAGGTTAGATGCAAATAATTAATTAAACAACCGCATTACAATATCTTTTTTACTTATATTAATATTTATAATTACAAGCAACTAGCTATTTATTGATAACTCTTCTATGATCCACAGTTTTATTATATATGATCCGCTGACCAATAAAACCCATCAACAACACAGCAGCACAGTACAGTATTAGTACTGGATGTCCTTATTATTACCATTTATTTAATAATAGAAAAGCAAATAGTTAATAACAACAATGCTAAAGCAATCCTCCTCCCCTTCATCCTAATCCAAAAGTCCAGCATCCTGATAGCTTTTCAGAGAGTCAATGAGTGTCTCCTCCAAGGACCTGTACCTCCAACCCAACCTCTGCAACTTTCCGGAACTAAGTTTTATTTCTTCCTCCGCATCAACAAACCTGCATATATTATACAGTGCACGCCAACTACTAATATTAATACCATTTACATATATTATAGATGAATTGCTTTTGATTAATATACATATATTGAAAAGGCTGCTTAGTTATTTACCTGTTGGGATATCTGTTATGAGGGTAAATACTCCTCAGCTTATCCACCAGATCCTGTGTGTTGATATCATGAGCCGTGCATATATATCTTCCTTGAGTCTCAGCATTCTCATATCCCAGAAGCAGTGCTTCTGCTACATCCCGTACGTCTACCATCATCCACTTTCTGTTTTCTACACACTCACTTCCTCCTGAATTAATGGATATCAGTATTAATATTTTCAATTCACAGTAAGTAATAGAATAGTATAGGGGCCTATAGATCAAGTACCTTTGAAATGTTTAAGCATAACCAAAGTGCTTGCATTTACATTGCACTGTAGAGTCGGCCCCAAAATAAGAGCCGGACAAACAGATATGAACTCCACCCCGCTTCTTTCTGCATACTCTGCAGCCTCGCTTTCAGCTTGTGTCTTAGATACAGCATACCAATTCTAGCAGGTGAAAAATCAATTAGTAATTAATCAGTGTAACATACAGGGGATTAATATTTTAATATAATGTACAATTCTACTACCTAGTATATATACCTTTATACTTTTGCAATGTTCCATATCAGACCAACATGTTTCATCCATAACTTGACCCTTGGGCCAATTAGGATTTCTACCCACAGCAATTATAGACGACACCAAAACTAGTCTCTTCACTTTTGCTTCAACGCATGCTTTGACCACATTAAGCGTGCCCTTCACCGCAGGTTCCACCAACTCTATCTGAAAGTACAAACCATAATGTATATTAAATATCATATATATATACATATATCTATATATATAAATATAATATAGGTGACTACTCATTGTTAAATTCATATATAGCAATTAGCAAAGCAAGCATGGGATTCTTAATTGCCTCGGGATTTGAAACGGTCGGGGAGGGCATTGGAGTAGCAACATGGAAAACTCCATTGCATCCTTTTATTGCTGAAACCATGGAGTCATAGTCCAACAAATCTGCTTTGAATAGTTTCAGATTGTCGGATGCTTTTTCAAGTTTGCTCAAGTGACCATGCTTGTCGCCATCCTCTGCACAACATTAGCAAGGACCACGACTTCATAATCTATTTCTAGTATAGCCACTTCAAAATTAATCAATATTAATGTTTCAATCCGGATTCAACTAAACATGAAAAAATTAAGGAGAAATATTTCATGAATATATTCGAAATCAACATAACAAAAGTAGACATGGAAAGGAATCACGAAAAGGGAAAAGCAACATGCAAAGAAATAGTTTGGACGCAAAAAAAAATTATAGAAAAGTAGCAGAGAGAATAAATGGAAATACCGGGTAGCCTAACTCTAACAGTTCCATGAACAAGGTAGCCTTTAGAGAGAAGAAGTTTGACAATCCACGAGGCAACGAACCCTCCAGCGCCTGTCACACAAACCCTTCCCTTCCCCTTCTCAACAGAAGCCATTTCCAAATCTCACCCACCTTCTCCCCGGAGCCTGGAGTTCTCAATATTAATGCATTTCAATTTCAAAAGTCAAAGCCTCAGAGCCAATGGCCAAATAAGTGTAGTTTCTTTATTCTAAAGAAAAAGTAGTAAAATACACTTTTAGTCCAACTTCATCTGTACACGAAAACGCACAATTTTCTACTCTGTCAACGACCCGCGGGGGCCGGTGTTACGCACACACGCTCACTTACTCAGACGTACATTATACAGCATTTTTTAACTTACATTTCTCACCCTTTCTTTCTTTTTTCTTTTTGGTATGCTTTGCTTGTGAGCTTTGGATCTTATGAGATCTGGCACACATATAATTGTAGTCTGTGTTTAATTAGTATGCAGGAGAGAAATTAGAAAAGATAGAATGGGAATGAAGGAAAGAAAAGGGAAATTGCTAGTCTTATCCATCATCTTAAACAGGCATTATACAATGTAAAATACAATGCGATCAAAACTCAGTTGATCCCTAAACTAATGTGCGAAAGGGGTCTAAGCGCTCCAATACACCACAATGCTTATTACCATTATTCAAATGCCAAAATTTGTAGCTGTTCGAGAAACCACCCACTTCAAGTTAGAAAGTCAAGGCACAGCAACATCGTTAAGTAGTCCTAATCCAAAAGTCTATTGTCCTCATAGCTCTTCGCAGAATCAATCAGTGTCTCATCCAATGATCGGAACCTCCATCCCAACCTCTGCAGCTTCTCAAAACTCAGCCTCACTTCTTCTTCTACATCAATAAAGCTGCCAATATGTAGATAATAATCCTTGTATTAGTATAACATGTATAGGTAGGAAATATGAAAATCCCTTCATAGTAGAGAGTACTAGTTATTTACTTGTTGGGATAATTGTTATGAGGGTATATACTCAGCTTATCCACCAGATCCCTTGTAACATCCCGTTTTTCAAAAATATTCAAATATTCAAATTTGATCAAGTTGACTATGAGTGGGTCAATGGTTGACTTTTTCAGTGGACAAAATTGAGTTTTAAATTTAGTATCGTTGCGTAGAGCTCGTAGATACGAGTTCGTAGACTGGTGGTACACTTGATTTCGAATTACAGTTTAAGAGTTATGGCCAAATGAAATTCAGGGGCATTTTAGTCTTTTCACAATGGACTCCATAAAAGAAATTTCTTTTCCTTCTTCCCCGCGCACGACCCTTCCCCTTCTCTCTGCCCGACACCAGCTCTCCCTCTCTCGTTACTGTGCTGCCGGACCTTCCAACGGAAATTTCTCCGTTTTCCGGCGATGGCGGGCCAGCATCTCACCGGGAAAAGAAGCCCCAGTTCCCTCTCCCCCTTCTCCGACCAGACCCGCGCCTTTGCTGTATTTGCGCTGCCAAAGTTTCTCGCCGGAAATCCGACCACATCCGGCGACGGTGAGCTCGTCCACCACCCGGGAAAGAATATCCAGGTCTCCTGCTTCCTTCCCGCCCTGAATTTTGGCTGTGAAACCCTCTGAATCGCCGAAAATACGAAGGAACCAAGAGGAGTTTAAGCCGCGACTTTTCCGGCCATTTTCCGACCATCACCGGCGGCAATTGGGCAAGATAAGTTAATCATTGTTTTACCCATTCCTCAAGCTTTATTTTGATATATAATTTGCATATTATTGAGGAGTATGTGCAAGTTTGCTTAAATTGAGCTAGATTTGAATTATTGGTGAAAACTAGAATGTCATTACATAACATTTATGATAATTTATGAAACAATTAAGTGCTATGACTGTTAGAAGTTAATTTCAATATTAAATTTCATAAATTTAGAACATTCATGGCTGGTGTATTTAAAGCCCTCATATAGTTGAGTTATCCATGAAGAATGTAACATATATATATATATATATATATGAATGTATAAATGTCCATAGGTGTGTGTTTGAGGGTGAGTATATGGAAACATGACTTGATTTCTATCTTGGTTTTAGATTAATTAAAGTTGATGTTTTAGTTAGTGGTTTGGTGATTGCAGCTAGAGCTGCTGTTTTGTGGTTGAGAATTGAAAGAGTTATGTTCATTTGTAGTTGGGTAATGTTGTTTGTTTATTTTTAGGCATGTTGCTGTTTCCGTGAAATGGGGCTTTGCTGCCTTTAGTTTGTGTTTTGCTGCTGGTACTACAGCTGCTTTAGAGGTCAAAATGAAAATAATTTAAATTGTGGTTTGTAAGGCAGATTTGGAAAATATTTTTGAGAAGGTTTCTGTGGTGGTTGATGTTTACTGTTCAGATACTTGCTTTCCTACTTGTGTTTTGGCAATTTGAATGGGATAGGGTTATTGTTTTCGATAGTGAATCATTATGCGGATTTTGGTTAATGGGTAGAGAAATTGTGATTGGCAGGTTTAATTAAATTTTTAATTTATGATATTCTGGTGTTATTTATGCTTCTGTTATGAGTTGTATTGAATCAGTTGATAGATCATTTGGATTTAAGGAAATATATGCTCAAAGGGCCTAAAATGATTTTGTTAGTTGCTCAAGGTTTCATTAGGAATTTGTAGGCTTGTTTGGTTAGTAATAAATTACTAACTTGTGTTTCATGATCATAATTGTTTAAATGGTTTAATGAATTTAGTAATTCCATATTTGGAATTTCTATATATATATATATATATATATATATATATACTGAGTTCTTTAATTTTGTTTGACTGTGTAATTTGTTCAAGTGTCCTTGGTAAAATTAAAGAGCTTAAAAGCTTTCTTTGAGATAACTGAAATTTACTTACGAAAATGATGTGTACTTGAAATTGTGATTGGTTGCCGATGAAAGGTAACTTGGATTGTGATTGTAATTGGACTCCGTATTTAAGGAGAACCATTATGAAATGTATGGAATGCATTATATGGTTGTTTTTCTTTCATTTGGTGATTGTGCAAATGGAATTGATATGAAATTATGAAGCTTGGAGTTATGATAAATGGTTATCGTAAATGTGAGAATTGAATTGAGCATTTAATTCTTTTATTTGATTTACATTCATAGAGTAAATGTTGTGAATGATATATGTGGTATGTTACTATGTACCTACTTGGGCGATGGGGTATGCCGCCGGGTTTAACAAGGTTGGTGACTACTTGGGCGATGAGTATGCCGCCGAGTAGGGAGGGTAATATTGGGTATTATGATTGGCGACTACTTGGGCGATGAGTATGCCGCCAAGTAGGGATGTTGTAACTTGGGCGATGGTTTATGCCGCCAGATTATTTGCTTGGGCGATGGATTATGCCGCCAAGTTATGATATTATATATAAATACGTTTTTAAATATATGGAAGGACAATGGTTTTCACAGAAATGGTTATTACCCGCTCGGTATATGATGATTTGTTCACATATATGATCTGCGGCTTTTCACTGGGGTTTTCATGGTTAGCTTACCCGCTCGGTATATATATGATGTGTTCGTATATATATGTCTGTGGCTTTTCACTGCATTGTCCTTCGTATATGGTTATTACACGCCCGCTATATATGATTAGTTCGTATATGCGTTTGTGGTTTTTCACTGATATAATATGTATATCTAATTATTATTTTTTTAAATGGTTTGGAAAGTTTGTTGAAACTAAAAGTGATTGAAACATTATTAAGGTTTAATTATTCTGATGATTATGCAATATATGAATTGTTTATAATTAAATATATGATGAGATATTGTGGTGGATTGATGGTTTATTGCTAAGTCTGTGTATGATTGATTATACCTGTGTTGGACTTATGTCCTGAATAAATTGAGTGGTATATTTGCATTCTCATTGTTAAATGCAAAATTATTTTAAGAACTACAGGTAGCTTGATCTCTAGTAATAAGGGTATGTAGGCAGCTCAGATTTTATACTGAGTCCAGTTGCGAAATATATATATATTTAGTTGACTGTTAAAATTATTTACCGAGATGTGGTTTATGTGTGGGAATGCGTGCTGGTAGATTGAATTATGTATAGGAATGTGTTTTATTGCAGGAATTGCAATTATATGTATTTGGGAAATATTCCAAAAACAGACGAAACTCTGCCGAAATTTCTATTGAATTTTCTGGCATTTAAGAATTTGGTTGTGGAATTTAGTAATTATGGTGGTAGTTGACTGCTTAGGAACTTAGTCAGCATGATTAAGTCCTGCAGCCAGAACTTGGGTAGTGCGGTCCTGACATCCCTTATCTAGATTGCATGAGCAGTGCATATGTATCTTCCTTCAGCCTCAGGTTTCTCATATGCCAGAAGCAGTGCTTCAGCTACGACCCGTACGTCTACTAACATCCAAAGCTTGTTTTCCATCGCCTCATTTCCTCCTGCACATTATAACTTGGTTATGGCCAGTTGGATATAGCATCTATCAAAAATTAGAAGTCATAGATGGTATTTGGCTGGTAAAACCTTGGAATGGAATTCAATTGGACTATTTCTTCCATTCTTTGGCTGGTTTATATCTAAAGTAGTGGATATTTTTATGGAATGCCTATATAACCAAAATGAGAAAATTGTCATTCCATATGCAGGGTATCCATTTTATTTTATTTTATTTTGCTTTGTACATCTATATTTCTATTTTTATTTTATTTTTATTCTTTTCTATGTTTTCTATGGACTATCTACTTTCCTCTCTAACTTTTTTTCACTTTCTACTATTTTTGCAATTTTTCTATTTCATTTCTTCATCTTTTTCAATGTCCTCTATCTTTTCTCTGTCTCATGCTTTCGATTTCAAAAAATAAAAACACTCAAACTTTAGCTTTTGCTAAAGATTTATAAATTTGTACCAACCACCTATTTTAGAAACTAGTTACGAAATTACAAATTTTAAAAAATTAATAAAAATAATATTTAAGATTTAAGATTTTATAGTCTAGTGATGTTTTTAATAATTTAGTTTTGAAATTTGAAGATAAAATTGTAAAATGTTATTATTATTGTTNTTGAGACTTCATCATCATCGGAACCCGTTGGCTCGATATCTCTAGTTCGCAAACCATCTCTCCTTGGGTTATTTGTGGCGGTCATAAATACTTCACTTACGTTATCATTTAGCTCATCCACCTTCATCTCTTTGCAATACTCCTCTACGGACCTAGACCCTTGTGTGAATCTCTGCAACTTTTGATGAAGCTCTCTATAGTAATAAGATGGTACAAACCTCTTCCTCATAATTCTCTTCATCTCATCCCAAGTTGAGATCGGATCTTCTCTATACATCCTTCTTGATTGTATAAGTTGCTTCCACCAAACTAGAGCATAGTCGGTGAACTCCACTGCGGCTAGTTTAACCTTTTTCTCCTCAGAGTAATTGTAACAATCAAATATTAACTCTACCTTCTTTTCCCATTCCAAGTATGCTTCGGCATCACTTCTTCCCTTGAATGGTGGAATGTGCATCTTAATGGAACTTAGGTTGTCATCCCTTCCTCCTCTTGGCTCCTCTCTCCTAGGTCTTCTTCTTACAGTTTGGACTTCATACTCGTCTTCATCAGAAACAATTACTTCTTGTCTCCTGGGTGATGTGGGCATCGAGCGCTCTTCTAGAATGGATGTTCGTGCTAAGGACATTACGTTGACAAGTGGACCAGTGACGCGTTCTCGAGCTAAGAAGATCAAAGAGGAAATGCTTGGACTTATGAAAAGAATTATGGATGAAGATCGATTCAAGTTTCCAAATGATTTGAACGCTTTTCCGAGGCCTAATGATGATNTCTTTTCCCTCATCAGTGTTTGAGTTTTTTTTTTAATTCTTTTTTGAAATATAAGGATAATATGTATTAAAATTTTAGAATGTATTTATTAAAATGTACAATTTTGATAATTAATTTTGATAATTTTATAAGTTAATTAGATAAACTATCTCAAAAAAATTATTATATAAATGAGTTATCTAATTAAAATTAAAATCATTTTCTCTAAATCCAAAATCAATCAATAATATGTTAAAAAAATATTTTTTTATTTAGTAATATAAAAAGTTAGTCCAGTCTGATTGACACCAAACACAAGTGTATTAATTGTTATCCTGTCGCATTTTATCCAATCTCGTTGCAAATAATAGTCCAAGCATACCAAGCAGACCCTGTACGGGATATGACACTTGAGCTAAATTGGATGATAACTACTAATTAGTAATATGTTATTCCACGGAATGAGTGATGCTATATGTATTATATAAATTTATATATCAAAATATATGTCAAGATAAATGGACACATAAATATAATTAAAAATAAATAAATAAATAAAATATTAATAGATAATATTTAATATACATTTTAATAAATTTATTTAGTACTTCTAGTAATATTCTTTATGAAATAATAAAGCACTTGAACATATGAAACTTTATTTTTCTGTTCATCCATATGAAACTTTCTTTGGTGCTATTTGTTTTTAGACAATGCTAAGTTGAAGGAGGTAGATTTTTCAGCTCGAGGCCGGATCAAATTCAAATTTTGGAGCGTTATTACCGGCAATCATTGCCATTAGGACTACTTCAAAAAAAAAAAACTTTCTTCAATGCCATTGGTTTTATGATTATTGCTATTCTTTTCTTTTCTTTTCTTGACCTTACAATCGAATGGTTATAAATGATTGTCCAAATAAACATTGACTTTGGCAAAGCCGAAGATACTGTTCCCATAATTATTATTGCTGTTAACCAAATGGAGTGAGAGACATTGACTATTTTATTATTTTTCTAATTAAACTAGGTGAACAAAAGGGTTAGAATAGAAGAAATGCTGGGGTATATGAAGCAAAAGAGAATAATTATTCGATGATAGGTAATCTAAAAACCATGAAAAATCACTTTGAAAAAGTGGCTAATTATATAAAATGGAATTGGGTGCATTTAAAAGTTCCCTGTGATTAAAATTGTGTTCATTTTACATGAATAAAAGATAATTATTTAATAGTCAATAATCATTTTTCATTACCAAAAAAAAAAAAGGAAGAAAAGAAACGCTCCACCCTCTAGACATTAGTTTTAAGTTTTGTGTTCAAAAAGTAGGGCCCTATGGAAAAGTCTAATCGTAGCCCATTTAAAACTTTGCAGATCTTAAAGCCAACCCTGGCCCATTCTTAGCTCTACACACGCTCCTAAGAGATGGGCCCACAGTGTTTTCCACACGCAATGACATAGAAAGATCCAATTGGGAAATGGTACTCCATAGAAGTGGATAATGAATGGAGAGGATGAAGATTGACAAAAACAACAAAAAATTAAAGTAAAAATACATTTTTTTTGGACAAAAAAGTAAAAAAAAAAATACATTGAAATTTGGTTTTATTCATGAGAGAATAATTATAAGGCACCTTGAGTCCTTGACCTTAAAAAAGGGCACTGGTTAATAATAAAATAATTTGTTGACCCAAAAAAAAAAAATTTGGATTAATTCAGTGCATTGCAGAAAAAAGTGCAAAAAGGAAATAAAGATTTTTATTGGTGAATAATGATGCAATATTACCTAACTTTCCAAGAGCTAATAGACATTAGAGTACCGCTCCTCCCCCATTACCTAAATTTCCAGCTTACCACGTGACAGAGTAGGTACTTGTGATGTGTCTTTGGGAAAATGGAGATAATCTTTTCAAAAGAAGAGGAAAAAAAAAAAGTCTGCTGGTTAAAGAAATCCTTAAATTCAGTGAGTCAACATGAAAATTGCTCAAACGCTCTACTAATAAAAGTAATAAATATTTAATTTATTTACTCAGAAATCCTTATTTCATATTTATTCAATATTTATTACTTGCTGATATTACTCAATATTATTTTTTATATAATATTTTAATTCATCTATTTAATATGTAATTTTGTAAACATAATTATTTTTATATTATTAACCATTAATTAAATATAATTTTGTATTGATTATTTTAAGTTTAATATTTTTTATTTAAAAATAAATTTTATAATTGAACTTACGTAAAATAATTGTTAACATATTATACGATAATTTTATTAATGAGTTTGAATTCATATATATATTTTACTGTCTGAGCTTAATAGATTGTATTCGAATAAATAAATTTTAATACAAATACGATATAATATAGCAAATTTAAAAATCACTATTAAGCTTCAACTTACAAAAAGAGTAAATTTTATATGTAACTATTACATGAGCAATATGGTGTAATAAATCATTTAATTATAATTAAAACTCAATAATTATTTTGTAAGACTCATTTACCTTGACATTCTACAAAATAATATTGTATTCGATTTTACGTTGTATGTGATATGTGATGAGTGAAAGTTATATAAATAATGTGGCATAATCATTACATGCAAATTTCTCACCTTATCAAGATCATATTTTTATCGCTCAAAATGATTAAAAGGGGATCACACATGCTATAGTACTTTAAGGGAGATTCTTAATCAAATTAATTACTTCAAAGAAAACCTTTCCGGATATCAATTCTCTTCACGTTTGGTAATGCGAAATAAATATTTCGGGTGGAAAAGTAATAGATATTCTTGATAATCAGATGCAATGGAATGGAATAGTGTTCCTTTTCACGTGTAGTTGTATTCATTGAACACAACAATTATTGAAAATCAAGTACTCTTCTAGTCCTAAATACAAGTACATCTAAACATTTATTTACCCAAAGAAAGGTATATCTAACAATTAAAATGCTCAAATCATTCACTTTCGAGAAGAAAAAGAGAAAAAAAATTTATTTTATTTGATTCAAGATTGGGAAATTTTATTGAACAGGCTTCTAAAATAAATAGACAGAGATGAAAGGAAAGATGGAGGTCAAATTTTTAAAGAAAAAAATTAATATATATATATATATATAAAAGAAAAATATGTGTAGCTAAACCAAGAGTAATAGAGATCCAACCTTCACAGTTCTAAAGATGGAGTCATACTAGAAAATAGATAATGTGAATGGTTGAAGACTCAAAACTGTTTCACTTTATGTATTTTTTCATAGCATATGCTCTTTTAGGGTTAATTACATTTAGCACCATCTAGTTCGAGCAAGTTGTACTTTTGGTCAACCTTCAATGTCAGTATCAGTTTTTTCAGGGCCGAAAAGCTGGCCTATTCAAGTCTCCTCTTCCCATTGAGATTCCTCTCATGGAATCATAGGGGCATGAGCAATCGAGATACTCTCAATTCGCTCAAGAATCTAGCACAAAAATACAAGCCTCATTGTATTTTTCTAATGGAAACCAAATGAGTTAAATCAAAATTGGAGAGGCACTACTATTATGATTTTGTAAATGCGAGATGCATAACAAGGGGTCTTGCTTTATTATGGGCTAAAAAGGTGGAACTGATATGTGTTCGAAAAAAATGATCGTTTGTTAGGTTGTGATGTAGTTGAACTTGATGGCAAGGTCATGTGGAGGTTCTATGGTTGCGACATAACACCTTACCTAAGAAAGAAGGCTGAATTTCGGGAGGGGCTTCAAGCTGAAACTTAGAATTGTGAGGTTCCATGGCTCCTCTTTGAGGATCTCAATGAGATGGTAGAAGAGTTGGAAAAGCAGGGAGGCAAAGATATTTGGGGAAGGAAATTATACCTTAAAGAGTTTATGATGCAAGATGGAGCAGTGGATCTGGGCTACTCAGGAGCAAAGTTTACTTAGGAAAATAGATACTCAGGGCTCATTTTTGGTACGTTGTATTGTATTAAATTGTATTGTATTAAACTGTGTTGTAATGTATTGTATTGTGTTGGAATGTATTGTATAATACATTTCATGTGTTTGATGTAAAATTGTATTGTATATACAATAAGATGTTTGGTACACTTTTGTATTGTATTGGATTACTTTATTAAAATTAAAAAAATTAACTTTTATATTTTAAATTTTATTAAAGCTTTTAAATTTCAATTTTAATAAAGGTTTAGATTTTTAATATTTAAATTGATGACTATACTCACTGCTGCTACTCTAATAATATATAGAAAAACAAAACAAAAATATTTAGAAGAGTATTTTCTCTACATGACAAAGTTAACAATATCTAAAATAATTATCATCAGTGACTACACTGAATATCCATAACAAAGTTCACAATATTCATAAAAAAAGTTCACAATATCCATATTTCTTACCATTAACAAAGTTCACAATATTCATGTGCAAATGCCACACCCTTATAATTACAAATGCGAAGACTTTTCTTCTATCCATATCTACCATAACAAAAACACAGTGAAAATTTAAATATAAATCAATATACCTATCTAATATAAAGACTAAAAACCTACATAAGTCAATATATCAATAATGATATATATCCCATTTGGGTATTAAATATGTAATGGCATATCTGCTATTGAATAAGCAAAAGAGACCTAAATGAGACTGATAGTTAAGTGAAAGGGTTTATAAAAGCAAGCCAACAACAAAGTTGTAGATAATTGAAAGAAACATATAAAAACAGAGAAGACAAGAAGGAAGGTTGTCCCATGATACTAAGTTCCTGATTAGTTAGATGTTATTATAACCCAGAAAAAATGCAGGGGTGGGAGTTTTGGGACCATGATATGCCAGCAAAGTTGAAGATTTGAGTCCTACCAGATTTTCAAGCTGACCCAATGCTATCTTTGCAACTTTCCCAATTTATGATTTTCTCCCAACTTCAACTGCATCAGGCATGTAAACAAGGGAAACAAGTAATTTATTCCAGACATCTCAAAATTTTAAGTGCCTTAAATGAAAGAGGAAAAAAAGGAATATATGGGCAACAATCCTTAGGTTTGATGCTGTTACACTTGTTGAAATTGTGATTTTGTGCTCAACAATATTAATGGCCAATTAAAATTGTGCTCAACATCAAAATGCTGTTACACATGTAGCATGGAGTCAATGTTTTGATTCTGGAAATAAAAAGAGAGAAGTAATAAAGAATTTGCACACGGAAATGCAGAAGCCAATACTAGCATTTTGATGAAAATTTCTTAGTGGTTTACTCATTGACTTGAAAAAAGAAATTAAGTTCTTGCCTCAACAACAATAATGCTGCCATAGCATCTAAAAATTTCTCAGTAGTTTACTCATATTTGGATCACCAAATCAATGATGACTAGAAAAATCCATTGCGATCAAATAATTTTTACCATTTGGATAATGAGAAAAAAAAGCATAAAAAAAATCAAAAATCTAGCAGGTCGGAGAGAAGAAGATCTCTGTAGANAAAAAAGCATAAAAAAAATCAAAAATCTAGCAGGTCGGAGAAGAAGAAGATCTCTGTAGAAAAATTGAAGATGAGAAAAAAAATCAATGGAAAAAGAAGATATGTGTAGAAAAAAATGAAAAAAAATGAAAAATCTCTCACAGTGGGTATCTATGCTCGAAGAAGAGGAAGAAGATCCATGTAGAAAGATTGAATATGAGAAAAAAATTATGGAAAAAGAAGAAGAAGATCTGTATAGAAAAAAAAATGAAAAAAAAAATCAAAGATCTCTCATAGTGGGTATCTATGCCAGAAGAACAAGAAGAAAAAAAAATGAAAAATTTATGTAGAAGATACATATGAACAAGAAAAAATTTGGAAGATCTGCGTCCATACCTACGATGAAGAAGAAAGCGTCGATTCTTCGTCTTCGGCGTGATAAACCTTGGCTCGTATTATCTAATATGGCCTCAGGGTTAACTTACATCAAAGAACGACTAGACATATTCATTGGAAGTCAAGGCTGGCTTGATCTGTTTAATAAGGCTTGGGTAGACCATCTACCTATGGAAAAGTCAAACGATATTTCAATATTGCTTTATTCTCATCCAAAAAAAATCCAATAGGCCATTCCACTTTCTTCAAGCCTAGACATAGGATAATGCCCATAAGTTTGTGGTGGAGAAGGCTTAGAGGGAAATAATAGGTGGTGGCATTGAAGCTCATAAAATAATCAAGAGATTGCATAACACCACACATGCTCTTAGAAAATGGAAAAGAGATCACTTTGATTTTGTCCAATTAGAAATACAAAGAATTGAATATGAAATCTTCCAGTTTGAGGATGCAGATTCAAGAGGGAGACAAAGGTTTTTAAAGGAGGATTTCTATGTTCAAAGGGACAAATTGGAGAAAATTTACCGTTAGAAATCTAGAGAGTTATGGTTTCTATAAGGGGGGTCAAAACTCTAAATTCTTCCATGCTAATACCCTGGTGAGAAAAAGGCACAACATAATTAACGCAATTTATGATGAGGCAAATTGGGTGCAATCTAATGAAGGAATCCACGATTACTTCGTTTGAGCTTATAGCGAGCCCATAAATTCCTTGTAGTTTTGAACATCTGAGGCTTGTGGTGACTAAAGGATTCAATAAGACATGCATAGTGCTTGTCCCATAGACTAATTAGGCAATAGGATTCAATTCAGCCTTTGTAACTTAACGTATAAAAATAGTCTCAAAGATCATCGTGTCTCGTATCACTTCTATCCTCCTACGAATACTCTCCCCTAATCAAGGGGCTTTCATGGAAGGTCGGTGGGTTGTCGAGAATACAGTCCTTGCGCATGAGATCATGCATATAGTTCGAAGATTGACAATGAGGGTTTGATGATTCTGAAAATAGATCGGCAAAAGGCATATGATTAGATGGAATGGCCTTTTGTCTGCAAAGCTCTCAAGGCTTGGGGTTTCTCAGATGACGTGAAGAGGTTTTTCTTCAATTGTATAAGCTTGGTAAACTATAGCTTGTTGATAAATGGAAATGATGGTGGGACATTTTACCTTTAGAAGGGTTTGAGATAAGGAGACCCCTTCTCTTTTTATCTTTTTATTCATTGCTTAGAGGTGTTATCTCGGTTGCTTGAAATTGCTGAGAACTTGCAAGGAATAAAAATTAACCGTAACTCCCCCGCAATTTCTCACCGGCCATATGCAGATGATTTTTAGTAAGCTTGAAGATCATCTCCATATAGTAGGTGAAGAGAATGCTGAGACAGTGACACAATGCTTGCAAGCTTACTGTGATCGGTCGAATTAGAAAGTTAACAGAGAAAAATCAAGTATCTTTTTCTCACCAAAAATTAAAAGGCATTTCAAAAAGAGAATCAAGGAGTGCAGGGGATTAAAGGAGATGAAAGCTGGAGCTGTTTAATCTGGGGACCATGTTTATAATGGGTAAGAAGAAAACTAAATAGTTAAGTAAAACAAGAGACAAGGTTGCGAGCTAACTTAAAGGCTGGCAAAGCCAATTACTTTCACAGGTGGGCAAAACTACTCTAGTAAAATTCATTGCTCAAGCAATGCTGGTGTACACAATTTCAACTTTTAGTCTTCCTATTACTCATTGCACAGAGTTACTAGTTATTGTACGCAGATATTGGTAGGAGCGAAAAACGATGCTATGTACTTACCCTTGATTTTCTGGGATAAGATGTGCAAATCGAAACAAATGGAAGGCTTGGGTTTCAGAAGATTGAATGATATCAATAAATCCCTACTAGCTAAACTAGGGTGGATGGTTGCAAAATGAGAGGATAGATTATGGGTTAAAATTGCGAGGGAGAAGTATCTTTGAGGCAATTCTTTTTTGGCTGAAGACCAAGCCAAGTGATTTTCGGGTTTGGAAAGGTATTGCTGGAATTCAAGATGTGATTAAGAAAGGTGCTTGTTTTAAAATAGGGGATGACTGGTTTATTGACCATTGGAAGGATCCTTGGATCCAATAGATCTGGGACAAAACCTTTACTCTAAAGAATTTGGAAAGAGCTTAAGAAATTAGAAGACTCGCAGACTTGTTTGACCAGAATGGAGATAGGTGGAATAGGGATATGTTGCTAGACTTGTTTGAAGAAGCTGAGCTTCAAGCTATTTGCAAACTTTAAAGACCGCTTGTTCGAAGTGAGGATAAGCTTGTTAGGATGGGAAGCAAGAATAATAATTTTTCGATGAGGAATTGTCTTGAGGTTTGCATTCCAATTGATTAGTCCTCACAGTTGAAGATTTAGGCTGGAATATGGAACTTAGCTTTCCATGAAAGAATTAAGTTGTTTTTGTTGAAAGTTGTTTCTAAATCTCAGCCTACGAAAGAAAAGTTGTGGCAAAAGCTAGGCTTGGGGAAGTTTGGTGTACTTTCTATGGACAAAGAGAGGAAATTGAACTCCATATATTTAAGGAATGCCATTTCATAAAGCAAATGGCTTTTTCTAGTATAAGGGGTTGTGTTTTTGGCAATGTTGTTTGTAATTCTGTGGAGGAATTGGTCTCTTGGTGCCTTAACCAAGGGATGGAAAATGGAGGATTTAAGTCTCATTTTGGTTTGTTCAATGTATACTATATGGATTATGCGGAATAAATTGATTTTTGATAGCCCTAAACCTATTAGCCAAGTAGTAGCTAGCAGGACAAAACTGGTAGTAGACTATGCAGGAGTCGCTGAGAAAGTCCAACCGAAGCCTAAAACTCGAAAAGAGGTGGTTTGGACTCCCCCTCATTCTGGCCTTATTGTTGTCAACGTAGATGCAGTTGTTAAGAATGGATAAGGTGCATCTGCTTTGGTTGCTAGAGATAGGGGATAGATTGTTCTTCTAGTTGCTTCTAAGAGGCTCAGGCAAGTCTATGTTGTGGCAGAGGAGCTTCAAGCCATTATATGGGGCTTGGATTCTACGCTCTCCCATGGTTTGCAGAGGGTGATAGTTTGAAGTAATACTCTAGGCCATATCTGTAACATTCTTAGTGCTGATGACCCCAAGGAGTGGGAAACAAGACATGAGATTCTTCTAGTTAGACATAAGCTTGCAGACCTTATATGGAATCTTGAATGTTGTCCTCGAGAAGCAAATGGAAGTGCAACCTTGCTGCTAAATCTACCTTTAGAGATGGATTGATTTTTTATCTTACGAATTGTTTTTCTTTTGTTTCTCTTCCTTCCTTTTTAAGTGCTTGTCTTGTATTTGAGGGAGTTGTTGACAATTTCTCTGTGTAAGTCTTTCTTTGAAGGCTTCTTTTGTGATCTTAATGCATTTCTTTTATCTAAAAAAAAAAGTTGTACTTTTGGTCTTCAAATTTAAAATGTTCCAATTTAAGTTTGAAGTTTCAATTTGTTACATTTTTATATAATTATTTTTTTTATTTACTGTTATTAACAATTCTTCATATTTAACTAATATTAGATTACAAATTGTTGCAATTTAGGCCCTCTAGTTTTAATTTGCTGCTATTTTTTTTAAAAGAATTGCATTTTAAAACCGCCAAACAATTAAATTACCATTTGTCAAAAATTCAATTGGACTAAAATATTAAAAAATTTAAATACAAAAAGTAAAAAAAAAATTAAATTAGAAAATACTAAAAGACCAATTAACCAACCTATTTTATTCAATGGTATCAAGAATGAGCATTCAGTAGAATTTAAAAAGGAATAGTTATTCTTTAAACTTGAAGAATAATTATTTCCTTGAAATATATAAATCAAAGTTATCTAACCAAACAAAAGACTGGTGACTACGATGGTAGCCTATTCAGTTACTCAATCCTGTCTCACTAACATTAGTATTTGAATGTATTTCTATTATAGTTTCTATTGTATTTTCTCTTGGATTCAACATAAATTTGTCCTAAAAGTTCATTTCTAGTTTTTGAAGGGACAATTCAATGGTAAAAGCTATTATCTTTCACTATGATTTGATTTTGAATCATTTTATCCTAAATATTGAGAAATGAAAAAAGATGAGTTATTTCAAATTCTTATATAAAAAGGAAAAAAAGTTTATTCAAATTTAATTCTAAAGCATTTTTTTATTAATTATTAATGTATATAAACACCTTTAAGAATTTTATTCTTCACTAAGTTTTTTTTGGTAAATGAGATTGCATTAAAGCACAAAAGAGGCTAAAAGGCCAATTGCAAAGAGGTGAAAACCTTTGCTTTTTCACTCAAAATACAGCTAACAAGTGCATGAGGCAAATAACCTGCATATAAATTTGTCTCAAACAATGAAAAACTATTACTAAGGAAGAATTTAGTAGCTACGTCAACTGTTTTATTGTGGTATCAAGGGGTCCAAGCAATAGACGATCCCAAGAGTTGAAACTTATGCCTAAAAAACAAAACTCTAGATCTTGACTCCCCATATCTTGGATTTTCCATTGACAAGATCAGGTCCACCACATATTTGGCATCACTATGCCAACAAAAATTTGTCCACTAATTCCTTTGCTATTGTATTCGTCCACACAATAGCCTTCACTTTGTAGTTTTAGTCAATCATCACACCGAGAAGCAGTAGCAATAAAAGCTCGAAAACAATTCCTAACCACAAAAGCATAAGCGATGAGTCCACCCTTCACTGCTGTGTCAATATTGATAAGAAGATGGTTAGATTTGGGGGCTTCCTACCTATGATCTTCAGTCCTCGCCTCAAACTCCTCTGTCGTCGACATCGCAGCCCATCACTCATCAAACAAATTTTCCCATAAGGCAATAGTTTTAAACACATATGATAGGAGTTAATTTTTTTTTGTACCTTGATACTTGATTTTCGGTATGTTTTATTTACCTAAAATAAGCTAATTTGTGTTATTATGTTTTCTTTTAGGAGGACTGGGCTTAAAAAGAAAAACATGGAAAGAAAAAGGGTTGAATTGATGCAAATTGGAAAATCAAATAAATTCAAAAGAGGATGCTAGGCTCGAAGTTAGGATCAATCTTTGGCTCCTGTCTTGATGAAGTTCTCAATTCTCAAATATACCTAGTGGTAGGTCTTAAGTTTAGTATATATACGATTATTTTTGTTAGGAAAGGAGATGACAAATCTTTTTAATTTTTGGATACTAAATTTGGGTGTTCTCTTGAGAATTAGCTGCTAAACTTTTCCTATCAGGTAGGAGTTTATCTGTTACTAGTAAAGTATGTGTGAGACTTGATTGTTTTGTTTCTAATTCAATTTAATCATTCAATTTATGTTATTCTAAGTTTATTATTTATTACTCAATTACATATACTTATAAAGGATCCACAGTGTCCTCATATATCATCTTATTTCTCGCATTCCAAACCACAGAAAACCAAAATTAGATCTAGCAGGTCTTTCTTAATTCCAATACTCAAGGAGAGGGACACACAACCCTCAGCCACTCCTCCTAGTTACCACATGGGAATGCCTCAAGTCTAAAGCGCCTTTTGTTAGTGAACACCATCATACAGATGTAGGGGCATCTATTGAAAGTGTGTCATATAGACTCTTTATATTCTCCACAAAAAGCACACGAGATCTCTTGCAACCCGAACTTCTACTGTCTAGTGGAAAGGATATTTGATGCTAGTCTCAAAAGAAAATTTTTGTATCTTCAAGGGCATGAGAGTTCCATATTTTTTTCCAAAAAAATGTTGGGGGTAGATAACCCTTTTTTATTATCAACCAAATAACAACTCTTGGCTGAGAATATACTCAACTTGGTCATTGTCCAAAGCAACTTGTCATTCCCTTAAAAAACAAGCCAATTCATTTTATAGATATTTTGCACAGATGAAAGGGTGCATATTGCATAAATTAAGTCCTTGTTCCACAAAATGGTACCATGAATGAGAAGCTCCCTCACATAAAAGAATAGTTGGAAAAGGGCTATCCTCTTTGTGATGTAAAAAGATTCAAGGATCCTCTTAAAGAATTACCTTAATCTCATTACTAGGGGTGTACATAGATTGGGTTGGTTGGGTTTTAAAAAAAATTCAATCCAACCCATAGAGCTCAGGTTTTTTAAATTGTAACCCAATCCAAAGAGGGTAATAAACCCAATCCAACCCAATCCATAGAGTGCGGATTGAGTTGGTCTGGTTGATAGGGTTAATTCATATTTAATTTAGTCTAAATTAATTTTTTAATCAATTAAATTTTAATTAATAATTTAACTCGATTTCTCTTTATTTTTGCAAAAATAAATTGCATGAACTATTATAATGCAAGAAAATAAACTACAAAAACTCCTTACAAAATTAAAAATAAAAATTACAATCCATATCCAACTAAAATTAAAATTGTCTCAAATTAAAACAATCAATGTCAAACTAACATTAAAAATAAATTAAGATCACATTATAACAAATAATCCATAAGCAATATAAGATAAAAAAAAAATAATGTCTCATATTTTGACACCAAACAAAAAAGAAAAAGCATGTTTTTTCAATACAATATAACAATCTTCAATTCTTCATGGCCTTACAACTCCAAAGCTTCAACATCTATGATCCATCCATGGCCTCCAAGATTGATCAAGTCTCAAGATCAATAACTATATTAGATGAGTTTGTCTCTAAAAGGGAAAACAAACAAAGTATTTAAGAAACATAATATGTTACAATTACATATGTTAAGCAAAGTTGAAATATCTTATCCAAAAAAAAGTAAAGTAAAATATTAAAATAAAATTGAATTGAAAAAGTTATGGAGTTACCTGAATCAAGATCAACACAAAGAGCAAAACATTCATCATAAGTACGACTATCCAATGTCAATAGTATTGACTGATCTAAAATTTGTCATCCGGTGCTAAAAGCTGATTCAGAAGCCACTGTAGACAATGAGACAACAAATATATCTCGAACAATAGAAGATAAAACTTTGTACTTTGTGGAATTCAGTCTCTACCAATCTAACAAATCAAATCCCCGATTGCCGTGATATTCTACAGACTCTGTTAGATACTTATCAACTTCATTTATTTATTTATTTATTTATTTCAGTTGAGGTATTAACTCTCATTTTCTTGTGCTCTAAGTATAACTCATCGTCATTATCATTACAATCCTCATAAGCTCCCAAATTGGTTTCGTTGATATCGTTGGAAGATTGACTACTAGTTGTTAGTGTTTCACCATTTACACTTCTAGAATAAAATTAAAACAATTTTCCCAAAATCTCTTTCACTCTAATATCATTTGTCCACACTCAACATTAGAATACAATTTACTAAAGCTATACATCATGTAATCAAGTTTGTACCGGGGGTCAAGAATAGCGGCAACAAATAACAAATTGTTGATCTTATCAATCGTCCCCCAATACTCGTCACATTTAGCCTTCATATTTATAGCCATGATACTCAAACTTACATTGTTTTCCAAACTAAACTTGTTCAACTGTTGCGGAATTTTACAAAACTCTCTAAAAAACAAATGAGATGTGACTTGTAAAGACCCACTAAACTTCAAAGTAATGTCATAAAAACTCTTCAAAACTTTAATAAACAATTCAACATCATTCCAATCTTTGTCAGTAGGCGGATAGTTCTCAAAATAAGTAAGATAATATCCATCATCTTCCTCCATTCTACCAAAATATTTTTGAAATGTAATTGCACTTTCCAACATTAAATATGTGGAATTCCACCTAGTGGTCACATCCAAACATACAAACTTTTTAGACTCTATATTTTCACTTTCGACACAAGCTTTAAACTTTGCCAACCTTGATGGGGAAGATCTAACATACTTCATCGCAAGACGAATGCAATCAATTGCGGTATTATGTTCCTTTAATCCATCCTTCACAATCAAGTTAGTGATGTGAGCACAATATCGTAAGTGGATAAACTCATCATCCAAGACACAACCATTCCAATTATTCAATCTTTTTTTAACGTATGCAACGACAATATCATTTACCGATGCATTGTCCAAAGTAATCGCAAAGACCTTCTCAATCCGACACTCAATAAAAAATAATGTATAATTTTTGTCCATAATGTGTAATTTTTTATTATATCATATAATTTTTTTTTTAATTNATAATTTTTGTCCATAATGTGTAATTTTTTATTATATCATATAATTTTTTTTTAATTTTTTCTATAAATTCTCTTAAATAGGTTCACTTAAGAATGTTTTTGGAAAGCAACAAGATCTATCTGTTCGTGAAATCCACAGCAGTCTCCATTATTCAACTAATAACCACTTTTCGTCTTTTTAGCTTAATAAAGCTGACTTCGTACAAGGACATTAAACTCTTAGACAATATTACAAAACCATTTGGTCCTCATGATCCTGAACAAAACATACACGCAAAAAAAAAATTGATTGGTTGCACATTTTTAAACATAGAAGACATGAGATGAGAGCTTTTGGTACCGGTGATAAATTCGAGAGAATATTTTACTTGGATAGTTTCGTATTAATTTTAATTTAATATTTCAAAATTTCAAAATTATAATTAGTACTTTTATAAGAAATAAGGATAAAAATATTTTAAAAAATTTCAATGAAATAATAAATGAAAAAAATTCATAATTGTTTTAAACTTCAGAATAAGTTAATAATATTTTTAAAACCAAATAAATTAAATTGTAATTAAGTTAAATTTGTGAGAAAGTTGATGAAATTAACCTTACATTGTATGAAGCAACTTTTTTTTTTTCCTCCCTATATAGAATGCGTGTTATAGTAACTTCATATTCACATATCACAGGCACTGTAATTGTATGGTTTTGATTTTAATTTGTTTTTTAGGTGTGGAGGTCATTCAAATGCATTTTTTTTTTATATAAGAATACAAAATATGTATGCTAACAAATTTGAAAGGAGTTGTTAAGCTTTATTACACATTTGAGAAATGAGAATATTAATGTAATAAAACTAAGAAATGATTTTGTGCTTCATATAACTACTATATGTAACGATCCAATTTTTTCACACTTACCTACTTAAAAATTAGACCGTTTTGATTGAAAAGAGACTTGGCATTGATTTTTTTTTCTAGGGTGACGTTTTTACTTGGACTTTGTCTAGCGTAGCATAAAGACTGTCATCACGTGTTTGTAGACTGGCAGCACGACTAAATGGGAGTTATAAATTTTTAGTTATGGTCAATCAAAATTGTAATTTAAATTAAATTAGACTTAAAATTTATTTGTACCTATCTCAGTATTTGATATTTGCATTTTAGTACCTTCTTGAGCACTTTGATTCAAATTATAGTGCTCTATAATTGTGAACAGTTGTCACACCTACAAACTCACATTTTTTTTTATCTTCAAATACTCTTTTCAGACTTCCCTAATATTTTTGTTCTTGAAATACTCTTTTCACGCTTTCCTAAGTGTCACTATTCATCTTATCTTTCATATTTATGCGTTTAATGGGAGAAGAAAGAAAGTAGATCTCTTTTGGCCACATCACCTTTGACCGGCCTTATCTCCCTTATCTAGATGAGTTTAGAAACATTCTTTATACTGTTGGAAAGCTTGTGCGACAAGCTATATGGTGGTACCAATTTAGGTGCTAGAAAACTATCGAAAGTCAGCCATAAAGAAGCTCAAAATTTGCAAAAAATCAATTGTAGTAGCCATTTTTTTGCCCAGATCCGTGCATTTTTCCATCGAGAAAGGCAACACTGACCCCACGGTTAGAACCAGCAAACTCCAAAGACCTCAACCACGTGAAGCCTGAGCTTTGAAGATCGTTTGATGTGCTGCACA
Organism: Ochetophila trinervis; assembly: GCA_003254975.1. Taxonomy (NCBI): domain Eukaryota; kingdom Viridiplantae; phylum Streptophyta; class Magnoliopsida; order Rosales; family Rhamnaceae; genus Ochetophila; species Ochetophila trinervis. Next base: position 8,153 of record QANX01002268.1, on the reverse strand, counting down.
TGCCTCCCACAACCTTTACAACTCCGCCTCATGCGTCGCCTAGATCCGCTGCCACCTCAGGCGAGTGGTGGTGCACTACCCACCCAGAAAGCTTTCCCCTGTGCCAGTGAAGCAACCCTAGGTTCCCCTTTCACCATCTATGCCTTTAACGCTGCTGACGAACCCCATCTTTGGTTGCAGCTTTTCCTTCTCTGTCGAGGCAGTCAACGACGAATGGGATCTCATCATTGGTGCCAACATGCTCAGTGCAAGCTTGGCTCAGTTGTGGTGTGAAGCATGCGTACCCCTATCGCTGCCACCATCACAGTCAACCTCCACCTGCCATCATTAATTTTTCAGGCTTGATTTGGTCACCTAGGCCAAAATTCCTCTAAATTGAAGGCACAAATACGATTCTTGTGTTTTCAATTTTGTTTTGATATATTGTTTTAAATTTTGGACTTGTAATGGAAAAAACATCTAAGTTCGATTAGGGTTGAATTTGCGGATCAAAATTAGACTATACTGGAGTGAAATTGATCAAAATTGGAGGTTCAATTAGGTTCCTAAAGGTCAAGAGAATCTAACCTAGTGCTAAATTTTTGTTAATTTTGGGGAATAAAAAATATTCAATTCTGGGTATTTGACGAGTAGGGTCAATTTTTAATTACCAAAATTATTGGAAAATTTTGCTAATTAATGATTCATTAGAGTAATTGGAAACCTAAATGACTCACTTGAGTCTTGGTATAATTGTTTTTGTGTTTATGTTTAGGGATCATATTGACACCAAGTATTGATCTAAAGACTGACTAGGATCATGACCGTATCTATGAGTGCATTTATTTTCTAAATATTATTTAGAAAATTGCATGATTGCTGGTTGATAATTTGGTTTTACTTTGTTTTCAAATTTAAATTGCATATTTGATTATTATTAATTATATATAGCTACATAAATATGCATATGTGAATGATTTAACAGTGCATGATTTTGAATTACAATATATGGATGTTGGGATTTTGGATTTGAGAATTTTATGAAATTTTCTTTGATTTCAAAATTTTAAGAGTCTTGGAATTTCAAATAAAGCATGATTTTAAAAAAATACTTTTGGGAAACCGATTTAAATTTGTGAATGCTTTGAAATGAGATTCGACGATAATGCCAAATAGTACTTGATGTTGATGTTGATGATATTGATATGCGCTCTTATTTCACCATCCTCTACTGTGGACACATGTCAATAGAGATGATAAAATCTCGGGTTCAACGCTTTTTGGAATGCTGAAAATGACAAGACCCGCCCCGGAAATCCCTCCGGATTTCCCGGAGAGGCCCCGCCTGAGGAAGATTCCACTAGAACCCCTCGGGGCATCCGACAGAATCCTCCTCCGAAAGGGGATAATAATCAAATAAACAAATAAACAATAATGGGACGAATAATAAATAAGATATGAACGAAAATAGATAAAATAAGCACCACAATAAATTAACGAGTCATAATGAATAAATAAGAAACAATGTATGAAGTAGGTGGAAATGACAGAGCCACTAAAAGTGATAGACAAAAATATAAATGATACAAATCCAACATGAACAGAATAAGATCAGAGTCTAATACATAAGAAGAAGTAATAAACAGATGCGATAAGCGGATGCGATGCCGATGCGAAATG